>APFE030471501.1:863-33409 GCA_000404065.3 Pinus taeda
AAAACCGGGACTACCAACTTGATTTTTCATTATGTTCCTTTCAATGTTACAATACATATTTATACATGTCGAAGCATCCAATACCATGGACCAAAAACCATCGCATCCAATACCATGGACCGAAAACCATCGCGTCCAAAAAACATGTGCGAAAATCATGCACAAAACCATAGGTGGGTCCGCCCAACCTAACATAGGGTCCAAAACCAAAATTTTCCGGGGCGCTACCCCGGACCCCATAAAGTGGGGTTACGGGTACCCCTCAAAACCCCTGTTAACTATGTGGAAAGAATATAACACAACCCAACATAATACAATCTATAAATGCTAATGAGGTTGTGGTATTATTTAAAGATGACAGAGAAATGTTAATATTATTTCAAAAGATACCAAGATGCACTATGCAAAAATTTAAACACTGAAATTGGTTGGAATTGAAATGTCACACTAAAATAAATTGCAAATATCACACTCACATTGGCAGAACTTAAAATATCACACTTTCATAAATGGAAATACTAGCTACAACACTTAGAGAAATGGAAACCAATTTTGCAACAAAGTAATCGCACTAACAAAATAAATCACACTTTGCTTGAAAGTAATCACTGAGGAAGGAAATAAATCACTTTGCTAGAATATAAACACATAAATGAGAAATAAAGGGGTGACTTGAACATGATAATTGATCATTCAAAAACTCTACAGTTGAAACATTCCTAAACAAATAAAATAATTTAATGCAGGATATTTATTCAATGAGATGAATCAAGAATTTGGTAAACAAAAATAACCTTTTCTTCAATCAATCAACACAACGTTAGGAGACAACGGAAACAATGCAATAAGTTTTAGCAGAGTTGTTAATCGAAAAATAGAGTAAATGCTAGTGAGTTACAACAAAACAAAATAATTACTAGTTGTGTTCCGGTGGTATAAATTAATTAGGAAATAGGTAAATAAGAAAACCAACTAATCTACAATTGAAATTACCACCTAGCCTAGCTAAGATTATAAATAGTACCTGACTAAGGGGGGGGGCCTACCTCCTTAGGTGAGGCATTGTTTATACTTGCGACATGATTATAGTATCAACACATTACACAAAAAGGAGACGATAAGAGATGAGGATAATGAAATTTTTTATTAACATGAATTAGAGTACAACTTTAAGAATATCCTCTCCTCTCTGCTACTATTCAGCTTAAGTAGAGCAAGGGTATTTATACAATGTCTTAGTTTCTCGATTTAATTAAGGAATCAAGGGACAACCATGAGAATCTTAGATCCTCACGATGTTCCATCACAACCAAAATGTCAAAAGATGGAATTGTTGATTCATTCAAACAACATGACAAACAAGGAATTGAGTCAAAAACTTGTTGGAAGTACCAACTTCTTTGAACTTTCCTTCATTAGTAGCAAGTGGTTGACTCTCCCACTGGGCCATCGCTGACTGATAATGGTGGTTGAATGTACTAAATTTCTATAGTTTCTCATGGAGTTACAACGATCACTTCTGATAGTCGATATGTTGAAACATTAAGACTCCGAACATGTTTCAATGTAAGGTATTGTAGCATCATTGCTTCCATCATGTTGCAACATATGTGCTCCAATCATGTTGCAACATTGGTGATGGCATTGTAACAACATGAAGGTGTTGCAAGAACATAAGTTTGTTGTAGCATCGATATGTTGGAGGTGAATTGATTGTGTGATAACAATGCAAAAGTGTTGCAGAAATGCGTAGGTGTTCAAGCAACATAAAGGACTTGCAACCTTGACTCTTTGATCCTTCACCAACGCCTTCAGGGGTGCCTGTTATGAACCTATTTGTAGAATTTATCATGCTTACCTGGTTAGTTAGCATAAAATGGTGCAATATTTTCTAAATGAAAAGGAATCAACATTGAAAGTGACATAACAAGTGAAATATTGTACCTTGGTCAAAAGTGCATTATAGTGGAAAAAATGGATTGTAACATGGAATCTAGATGCATAAAGGTATCAAAAAAGTGGTGAACAAATGTCAAAAATATGTTAATTTTGGAGCCTATCATCTTCCCCCAATCGAAATTGTTGCATGTCTATATGCAACCAGATAGTTAAACTGAATTAGATGGAGTGACTTCCATCAATATTGTTGATGCTACAGTCAACCCCCCCTGCTTCATGTGAATGAAATAACATTTTCTCTTCTTAATATCTGTGAAGTAGGAAATTGTTCCCTCTGTGGATAGAGGCAACCCCTCTAGCCCTAGAGTGCATCTAGTCACAGCAAAAACAAAACAACAATCAATTCCCTTAAATAGTCATCGTTGGAGGCCTACCTCAAACCGGTGTTTGGTGAAGCTTCTGTTGTGCTACTTCAGCTTTTGTTTCCTTTTCTTTGTATGTGCGATCAACCTAAAACACCACAAGAAAACAACAGAGTGCATAACTGAGAACAACAATGATCTATTTACTCATAAAGTCAATGAGTCACAACCTATCAAGTAAATTATACAAGATCTGGGAAATCGTTACTGCTTGTATTAAAAATAAATCAAGAGCAAAGCTTACAACCAAGCTTTGACATCGCAAGCCTTCTCGAAGGGTCCAGTCGGTATGTTTCGTCAAGCATTCACTCTCAAGAATGGGTCTCCCAAATGGATAATCTCTCTCTCTCACTAACAAGCTCTCATCCAAGGCTAAGGCACTCCACAACCTGTCACCAAATTATCAGCAATTCCATACTTATTTAACTCACACCAGAACCATCTAATCTGCTTCAATCCAAACCCGAAAGCTAGTAACGAAAGAACTAGCAGATCAAAGCAATAGTGAGTGGTTTTATAGGAGGAGGAGCCTCCATGAAATGAGGGAGAGGGAGCTTATCCTCAAGGGAGGTTTCACAAAAGGCAGAACTACCATCTCAGAGGAGGAAAAGCGACCCAAATTGACCCAACAACCAGTTCTAGAATCACCCATATGGCCGAATGTTTGAACTAATTCGCCAAATCTGGATCATCACAGGTCACGAACCAGGGATCAGTGACGACATTGCAAGGAAGCAATGCGTTCAGACCAATCATCGCAATAAACAGCTGAAAGCCTTACATCGAGCCCTAAAATTTGACTGCCATGGGAAACACGTATACACCTGCAATGGTGTTGCAATGATACTGTTCATGACAAGGGATCGTCACACATTTTAATGGTTTACTCGCGACGATGCAGAAACTTAGGCAAAAAGGGTCAATCTTCAGCATTAGAGAGCAATTGCTTAATTTTCTTGGATAAGTGGGAAGATATAGACATGTTTATCTGATGCATGACATAGCAGAGGGAATGAGATGAGGTCAGTGACAAATTACTGTGTAACAGATGCCCCCTAAAGCATGAAGCCTGAGAGAGTGGGAGGGGTGAAATTCTTTATGAAAATGTAACCGAACCGAAACACCACCACGAAGACCCTGCAGGGGCAAGTACAACTGCTATCTCTAATAGTGAAATACATGTAGTCTAGGCATGGGCACAGCCATCCAAAAGACATATGAGACTTGGTCTATGGTATGAACGCAACCACCCAGTCGATAAGACCATGTTAATGATAAAGGTATGGCCACAGCCATCCATAAAGACTCGGGTATGGCCACAGCCATCCAATCAAAGGGTCATGCATATAATCATGAACCAATCCATGCAGCCTGAACATATGTAATGCTTGTCCAGGGTCTTGAAACCTTAACCAATCATAGTACAGTTTCTAGCATGCGAACAAATGTGTTGAAGTCGAGCATGATAGAAAATTGCTTGAGTACCAGTCAATGATTAAAACCATTAACAAGCACGAGAGAGGCCACCAATAATTCTAATGGTTCTCAAGGTACTGCCAGTAAAATCCACTAAGTGTGAAAAATGAGCTGGAGTCGAACACTTGTGGAATCATCTAATCGAAGACCAATGATAAAAGTCTATCGTCAAGCGCGAAGAAGTTGCCATTGAGGCATGCAAGCTCCAAGTTACCGAAAGGGATCTCTAGATCAACCTCCTAGATAATGAGATGGTGTCGACAAGAGGAGATCTGTTGCAGGAGGTCCATAATGTTTCCCCCATCAACGACATGAGATAAGGAACAAGTGATAGAATGTGAAGAAGAGAATTAGAGGAGGAGGTAAGGGGGAGAAGTATAGAAAGATTATACCCTTGAACATACGGCGACACGACTTCGGAAGGTGGCAACATTTTGGTACCAAGGGATTGGAGGTTTGATGGAAACAACATGGATCAGATGGAATGAGGCAAAATGGCAACCCAAAACCCCGGAAGGCCAATGACGATGGGGATATCTCATCCCGACGAGAAGCAAAGTGTCGATGTTCAAGAGTGACTAGCTGCTGTAGGTAACCAATAAAGAATTCCAAGTTTTCCCCCACCATTGCTGGCAAGTATCCCAATTATTTTGTTTTTTTAAAACAAGCTTGAATGGGATAGCATATGCTTGTGATATAAGTTCGACCTTCGGATGAATCCAACCTAGTAATAGTTTAACGAGCCCTAAGAGGAGAAGCTTGAGTCTCGTCATGGTGACAAGTCCAATTTGTCAGGGTTTAACGAGTCCAGCATAGGTAAAACTCAGAGTCTTTTTCATGTTTAGAGAGTTTGAAAAAGACAAGGAAAAGAAAACTCTAGGGTAGTCCTTTTTCATAAATTTGTGTCCCTCAAGCCCAAAAAAGTATAAAACAATACCCGAGAGAACCGCTTGACCATTACGACCAAGGAGTACTTTTCGTAATTAGTGTTCCTGATCCGAAAAAGTAGAAAAACGATCAAAGACACGGCGTTTCATAAGAAAAATTTAACTTGAAACGACAAGAGTCTGACCATCTTTTCACGTTTATACGATCAAAAAAGAGCTGAAAGTGGATCGCCTTTTTATTCCATTTAACGAGTTAAAAAGGGAAACTCGGAAATCTTTTCATCTTTTATAAGTCGAAAAAGAGCTTAAGAAGACTTTGTAAAAAAGATTCACAATGTGTACCAAGAATAGATTAATCATTTAAATGTCTCAATTGCCCCTATTTTCTACACAGAAAAGCAAAGTATAAGATCCATTCAACAAAAATGCACTATAAATTTGAAAAAATAGGTCAAAAACCCTAAAACCATAGCTAAAACCCCAAAACATATCTCAAAACCCTAAGCCTATTGTTGAAAACCCTAAAATTTTGAAAAAAACGGCTATATAAAGGCCTATGGTAAATCATTTTTACATTGTGTTTTGAATTTTTTACCCTTGGTAACTTTTCAACTTCATACCTGTGCGATTTTTGGAGCTCAATTCCAGTACCTACGGTTGACCATTTGGAGCGAGACTTTCACCAAGTAAGTATATCACTTCATTCTCTGTATTTTCATTCTCGGGTGGATCATGAACACATACTCTATTTTTTGACATACAGATTATTTTTTGAGTGCCTCGGTGTGCCACACGATATATATATATATATATATATTATATATATATATATATATTATATATATTATATTATATATATATAGATAGATGCTATCTATGGTTTATATATTGTATCTATATGCTTGCATACAATGTTTGATTATAAATTTCGTGAATTCCTATCTAATACTTGGATTTCCTGTAGGTTTACCCCGTATAGGAATTACCTGCATACAAATTCTAAAACACAGAAAATAAACAATGCGAGAACATACACATAAAACACATATACATAGAGATTTTCCCCTGGATCCCAAAACTGAGACTACCAGCTTGATTTTTCATTATGTTCCTTTCAATGTTATAATACATATTTATACATTCCAAAGCATCCAATACCATGGACCGAAAACCATCGCATCCAATACCATGGACCGAAAGCCATCGTGTCCAAAAACATGTGTGAAAATCATGTACAAAACCATAGGTGGGTCCGCCCATCCTAACATAGGGTCCAAAACCAAAATTTTCTAGGGCGCTGCCCCGGACCCCATAAAGTGGGGTTAAAAGTACACATCAAACCCCCTGTGACCCCCCCTCGCTACATAATTGACGCAACAAAGGGGGGCTACGCCCCCCCTCTAACCACTTGGTTAACTACGTGGGCTAGTTGTGGAAAGAATATAACACAACCCAACATTGCCAATGCATCAGTTAATGTGTTTAAACTTCTTGGAATCTGTTGATATGTGATAAAATAAAAATTTCTTTCCAATAATCTAACACACAAATACAACTTTAAAATTTGAGGGTTTCTGATGGAATAATGTTCATTAAGTTGGATAACAACAAGTTGAGAATCTAGATTCACAACCAATGCACGAATATTGAGGTTAACAGACTTGATCAATAGTTCAATGATAGCACTATATTCAGCGACATTGTTTGTGGTACAACCTAGACAAACACCTTGAAGGTCTACTAACTCACCATGAGGATCGTAGATCATCCATGCTACGGAGGAAAGATTTTGGGTACTACGGCAGGCACCATCAGTGAAACCAATGTAAGGTGCACCAAACATCTGCACAAGAAGTAAAAAGACACAATAAGTGGAAATAACGCCTACACACCAAGCCACACATGTGCACACACTAAAAACACATGTATGTACACAGCAGATGCACAAAGTTCATGCATAATATTTTTTGAGAAAAAACACATTCTGGGGCTTATCTAGACGGTTCCCTTCATAATCAATCAGCTCATAGGCCCCTATTTTCAAAACGCATTTCACAATATAAGGCCCATGACACATAGGCTCAAATTTTCCTGCCCCCAGCTTATCATTTTCTTGATCATAGAGCAGGACTAAGGCTCCCTCGATGAAAGAAAAGGTGGTAACAGTTTGATCAAAGTGAGTTTTGACTCTCTTCTTCTGTGCTTCAATAACTAGAGAGGCAAGTCGACAGGTCTCGTCTAGCCACTCTAGGTAAAGAAGGCATTCTTTTACCGTATTGGTATTGGGGAGAAATTTGACAGCTAATTTAAGAGATGAGAGCTCGCATTCAATCGGAAGGGTAGCCTCCATACTGTAAACAAGTTCAAACGGGATGAATCCGGTGGCATCCTTCACTGAAATACGGTAGGCCCATAAGGCAGAAAACAACATCAAATGCCAGTTAGACTTGTGCATACCAATGGTACGCTGAAGCATCATGACCGACACCATGTTGATAGCTTCTACTTGGCCATTGGCTAAGGATAATACGGCGTCGAACTATCATGACGCAAGCCTAGCTGGGTTGTTAATTCAGTTGTCATATGACCACAGAAATGAGATCCATGATCAATGACAATAGCTTGAGGGACGCCAAATCGAGAATTTGCATGATTGAATAAAAACTGAGCTGCTATCTTACCGTTATTAGATAAGTTAGGCATTGCCTGGGCCCATTTTGTAAAATAATCAATGGCAATGATGATATACCCATGCCCCCCGGCTGAGTGAAGGTTACAGGTCATATAATCAATGCCCCATTTGGCAAAAGGGCCAACAATAATGACAGGGTGTAGAGGAGAGGGAGGCACACGCATTGTCCATTGGTACATTTGGCATGCATGACAAGAACGACAACAAGAATGTAATCCTTAAAAATAGTTGGCCAAAAATAACCAACGCAGAGGATGTTTTGGGCAATAGCGTAACCAAACATATGACTGCCAGAGGCGCCAGAGTGGTAGTCATTCAAGACTCGTTCGGCTTCCTCGAACATTAAAAAATGGCAGAGAACAGAATCAACATCAAAACGGCATAGGGTGTCCCCGATAATGCGATAAAGCTAAGAATGATGGAGAATATGTCACCGAGCATCCTTGGACAAATCAGGATGAAAGGAGGATGTCTGAAGGTAGGAAATAATATCCCCATATCAGGGATTGATGGTGCTGATCAAGAAAAGAGTATCATCCGGAATGTGATCCTCTAACCGAGAGGGTGTGGTAGCGAATGGTAGTGAGAAAAGCAATTTAGCGAAGACAAGGGATTTCTTAGACTTGGATGTAGTAAACTCCAAATCAAACTCTTGGAGGATAACAATCCATTTTGAGTATCTTCCCCCCAGCAACTGATGCAACAAGATGTACATCATCGGGTTGCAATTAGAAATCACTATCGTCATACACAACAAGATATAGTGACAGAAAGGTTGGACAGCATGAACGGCTGCCAAAGCAAGCTTCTCAACATAAGCATATCGAGTTTTCGTGTCAAGTAAATTATGACTAAGATAATAGACAACATGCTCGGCACCACCATCATCATCTTGAACCAAAACCATTCCAATTATGCTATCGGTGGTGGCCAGATAAAGAGTATAGTCGCGGTGTTAATCAAGCGGACGTAACAAAGGAGCAGAAACAAGAAGTGCCTTGAGTTCTTTGAATGACTCTTGTGAAACGGCATCCCAAACAAAGGAGGTGTCTTGCTTCAACAACCACGTATAGCCTTTATCAATTTCAGCATAGATTGGAATAAAACGACATAAAAAAATTGCTTTACACTGCAAACTCTGCAACTGCTACAAAGAAGCAGGGGGAGGGAGATTCAGAATGGCTTCAACCATGAGAGGATCCAGACGGATGCCCTCTTTAGAGACTACAAACCCAATAAGTCTGCCAGATTTGACACAGAAGGCACATTTATGCAGATTTATATGGATACGGTAGTGGCGACAGTGAAGAAAGATTTCGTGAAGATGATTGGGATGGTCATGGCACTTTGTTGAATGGGTTTGAAGGTCATCCAGGTAAGGTTGCACAATGCAACGAATATCATGAAACGTGTAGGACATTGTGTGCTGGAAGGTGGCACTGGAATTTTTGAGACTGAAAGGAAGCTTCTTATAGGCAAAGGTACCCCACAGACAGATAAAGGTGGTTTTGTGTTGATTCGCAGGAGATATATTGATCTGGTTGTAACCAGAAAAGCCATACATAAACAAATAAATTTCACTCCCAGCACAATCGTCAATGAGCTGGTCAATGAAAGCGTAGAACAATTATCTTTGGGACAGGCACGATTAATGTCGCGGTAATCAACACAAACCCTAATAGTGCCCTATTTCTTGGTGACAGGGACAATATTAGAAACCCAATCAATGAGTGGGACAGGGTAAATAAACCTAGCCTTGAGAAGTTTTTCAACTTCTGATTTAATAGTGGCGGCCTTTCGCGGGTGCAAGGAGCACAAACGCTGTCGAACCTGTTTAGCCCCGGGATAGGTAGGGATTTCATGCACCAAAATACTAGGATCGATGTCGGGCATCTCTTCATATGACCAAGCGAAAACATCATGAAATTCTCTAAAAAGATGAGTATATAATTGAATCTCCTTTGGAGTGCAAGTGACTCCAATATGTATGTTCTCGACAATCCCTGGTTTAACAGAGATGTCAATAGGCATGGTTTGCGTAATGTTCTCCATATTGCCTTCAAAGAAAACTTCATGGATTTGAATAGGCATCTAAAAGGGTTGAGAGGGGACACAAGAATTAAACTGCTCAAGACAAGTAGTCATAGCCCTACGGTTAGGGAGCAACGAGGAATGATGGTGATGATCAAACCAGGCAGGCTCTTCAAAAAACATTGTCTCTATAATGGCTTCATCAAAAGGAAAAAAAAATTGTAGCAAATCTAAACAAGCGTTGTCTCCAAGCCAAGGGGATTTCACATAAGTATGAAGATCCCTGCTTGAAGGAGCAGGTTCAGAAGAGGAATCTAATGCAGAAACAATTTCAACATAGTTGATCTCGGCAGGACTCAACGACATGACATTGCCCCAAGATTATACCTAATCGATGGGAGAAAGGACCCAAGGATCATAACAGATAGAAATCATATTGATGGGAGTGATGTTAGGAGGTGTGAGTGAAAAAAAACCCATAAGGGTTGGATCCTTAAAAATTCCATCACCCATACTCTCATACGGAACAGAGGTATGCTCCACAAAAGGAATGTTGTTGTCTGAGGAAGAAGAAGCGAAGAAGGAAAATTGGTCTATTGTGACAATTTTCCCTTGATGGGGAAAACGAAGTACACAAAAGAGGGATGAAGCCATAGCTCGCATGGCATATGTCCAACTTCGACCTAAGAGGAGGTTGTAAGTCAAATTTGCATCGACAACTTGGACCTCAACTTCAACAATCTTCCCTTCCAAAGTAATAGGCAAACGTGAGAGGATACTGAAAGGACGGGAATCTCTTCCATCGAAGGCTTCCAAGGTGTTCGAAGGCTGACTCAACATCAGTGAACCAATAGCCTTCCAACAAGCAACAGACATGATGCAAGTGGAGGCGCCCTCATCAATAACGGTACGATGAATGTTCTTAGAGTTAATAATGACCTAAATGAGGAAGGCAATCTGATGAGGCAATCTGGGTACATGATTATTGAGATCAAAAGTGATCAAATCCGAATCAACCAGGTCAATACCACCAATGGCTAATAGCAGAGACTTCCTCTTGGAGGGACAACTCTGGAGGACCTCCAATGTGGACATAGCAAAAGGGGCTTGGGCTAGGTCTTCAACAATGATGTAGTGTTATGTGGCACAAGCATTGGGGTTGTAGGAAGACTTCCGAAGCACAACTTTGGGAGGAGGTCAAATGACCGACTCAATACTAGGTCGTTCGATATGGAGAGGACCAGTGCTAGAAGGAGGAACACTTGAAGGAGTTTCAGGTTCCCTCCCGGCAGGTGCAGGATATTCTTTTGATCGTGTACTGATATGGACAAGAATAGTTTCTGCCATAAAAACTTGGGAACCGAAAGTGGAAGAAGATTGAGGTCAGTTAGCCACCATTTGAGTCTGTTGTGAGGGAAAGGGCTCTTTGAGCACAACAGGAGAACCAGGGGTGCCTTTAAGCAAACGATTAACTTCAGACCACCGAGGATAGTCTTTTGTATAGTGATCCTTGTCGCAAATGAGACAAGGGTACTTAGGTTTGCGTTTGGCACATTCTTCGGCCTGAGGCTTAGGAGGATCTTACTTTGGTTGATCGGCTTTATTCTTCCCTTTACCCTTTTTCTTACCTTTTGAAGTTTTATCTACCGTGGTGGATTGGATGGCATTAACTTCAGAAGTGTTACCAGAATTGGATGGGCCTGAGAATCTTTTTTAGTTGGAGTAGAAGGTTTTTGCTTTGCAAGGTTCGCGGAAGACTTTTAGGAGGACAAACTAATGGAACTGATGACACCGTCAATAGATGGTGTTGACAAAGCCTTAGAAGTTTTGGGTCGCGGAGCATCAGGAAAATAATCATATAGCATACTAGATTGGGAATATACCAATTCAAGATACTAAGCACGCGTAATAGCTTGCTCTTCAATAACACATGCTCCCATGGCAATGTCTCGGGCTATCATACCAACAAATGATGTTGTGAACCAATTAGTCAGAAGCTGATGAGGGATCTAGAACTTAATCAAATGATGACACCTCCTCCATTCATGTATATGATCATAAATGTGCATTGTCGTGTTCTATTTCAAAGACGTTAGGAGATGCATGCTCGTTTCATAATGAATCTGTAACTGAAAATGAGTTAAAAATGCCATAGCAAGCGAATTAAAGTCCTAGAAATTTCCACGAGCTAACTCAATATACCATTTCGCGGTAGAGCCAGTGAGAGTCTATTGGAAAAGACAAAGCCGAATAGAATCATCAAGCCATGAATTAGATGAATACCATAAGTGATAGGTCATGACATGAGCTTGAGGATCTTCTCCAGCTTTACTGTTGAATTTAGGACAATCACCAGGAATCTTAGTCGAAACCGGTGGCCAATATGGATTATGAAGAATAGGATCATTTGTCAACTTGGACACACCAGGCAGTTCCAGAGTTGCCAAGAAAGGTAATTGAGGGTTGAAGGACATTTGAGGTTGTTGATAAGAGCTAGTGTTAGGGTTCCATCCAGTGCCTTGTTGGCCCCAATTGTTTGGTCCGGACAGATTAGGTCCGTAAGGATTTTGGCCATAGGGATTAGAAGTATAACTGGATGGTTGACCCAGGTTTGGACCTCCGACAGCCCATTGATTACCAACCTGACCAACAGGGGTAGCATACGGCTGCTGAAAATTCTGATAGGGATTGACCTTATGGTTGTTGATAATTTTGATACGGGGCAGTTTGAGGCTGCCCCTGGGTTGCTGGAGGTTTTGAAGTCCATATTACAGTTGAGTGCCAAACTATGCCTAGGGCCCAGGCTACATCTGATAAGCAAATTGGTTTTGAAAACCAACTTGAGGTTGGGGCCCAGGTTAGGTCTGGAATCCAGCCTGAGTTTGGAAACCGAGTGGATCTTGAGAAACAACGAGCATTTGAGCACCCAGTTGATTGGGCGAGGGATTAACTTGACCAGACAGATGTCCTTGTGGAAACTGAGGCTGACCCATCTAGTTAGAAGGTTGGCCTTGTTAAGACTGAGGTGGACACATTTGCCTAGAAGGCTGATCTTGCTGGGTGACAAGGTGACCTTGTGGAACCAAATGCTGGCTTGACTGACCAAAGGGGTGAGCTGTCTGAATAGTAGGTTGACCTTGTGGATTTGGAGGTTGACTTACATGTCCAGAATTTTGACCAAGTTGGACAGTAGGTTGGCCTTGCTGAATTGGAGGCTGGCCTACTTGCCCGGAGGTTTGGCCAGACTGGACAATAGGTTGGCCTTGCTGAATCTAAGGCTGACCTACTTGTCCAGAAGGATGACCTTGCTAGATACTGGTTTGGCCTTGTTGGAAATAAGGCTGACCCAGTTGACCAGAAAGCTACCCAAAGTAAGTGAAAGAGGAACTAGTGAAGGTCGAAGGTTGTCCTTGTAAGGGTTGTCCTTGTGGACCAGCAGGTTGCCCTGGATAAGGTTGCCCTTGATATTGTTGCCCGTAAGAGGGCTAACCTTGGTAAGAGGGATTTTGAAAATCTGAAGGCTATACTTGGCCACCATGATAACCAGTAGGACCCCAAGCAACAGATAAGGGACCGAAACCTCAACCGCGGACTGAGATGGGAAGGATACAAGGTGATAAATATGAGCTCCTGGAGAATCATAATAATGAGACGGATTCTACAGATCCAGATTCTAAAAAGCATACATGTACTGGTCATATGTCCACCCTGTTGGAACGGAACCAGAAGAAGGCAGAACACTACTAGTGGGGTTAACAACTCCAGATGCCAATGCTAAAGGACCACCACTAGTAGGACCAACTGAAGGTCCAGCGACAGTGGTCACCACTGATGATACAATGATGGCACTAACAACAGGAGCTAAAGAAGCCACACAAATAGTAGGTATCATGGGGACATAGGTGAAAGTCACATTGTGAATCTGAGGTGTAAAAGGTTCTGAGGTTGAAGCTACAGAACGAGACCACATGGAACTTGATGGGGTAGACTTGGAACTCATGATATCAGCCAAAGCATTGTAGCGTAATGGCAATGTGATACCAAGAGGGGTAACATGGAAAGGTGAATTTTTCATAGGCATAGGGATTTTGCCACTTGCCATAAAGGTTTCTTCACCAGAGATGGGGTTCGTCTCATCCATGTTAGAAGAAGACATCGAGACCAAAACACCAGAAGGAGTAGTGGGAAAGTCCTCTTCGGATGGTTCCCAAATGGGTTTCCAATTAATATCGTGGAACTCCTCTTCTGGGGCACGAGAGTTAAGTGGTTAGATACTCGAAATAACGGGAAGAGTATTACTAAAAACCGCTACCTCAGAAGCAGCAGAAGATGCAGAGCCTTGGTCACTTGGTACGGGAGATGGGATAGATGATGCCGCCAGGATGACTTAACTCAAAAATCCTAGGAGAAGATAAAAGAACAGGGAAAACAACCTGATGAAACACAATTAATACTATCTAGGAAAATGTGAATGTGGCCGAATAAATTTTATGACACTGGAACAAAACTTGACCTTTTCATGTTTAAAGAGTCGAGAAAAAGAACAAAAGATGACTATAGTCACTTTTGAATATGTAATGAGCCTGAAAGGACAAGTGCTCAAATGGATCTTTTCTTTTAAGGAGTTGAAAAGGAACGAAAGTGACTACTCTGGAGAAACAAGGCAAAGTGTTTACTGGACAAAACCATAAAACTGCACATACACCTTGGTAATCAAATGAAAGAGAAATGACCAAGGACTTTCCATACGACAATCAATCTTCCTGAATGTTGTGTTCAGTGCATTACAGTTCGTAAGGTGGTAGACACAGCTTCCTATGGATGTAGGATGATAACCTAGTGGGGTCTTCCAATATATACACGAAGGTACGGGGAGCACAAGTCCGTACTAACAGCTATTGAGTCACAGAAGGAGGAATCACCCAACCTTACGTGAAAACAATAGTGACTAGGTTTAAAGACGCCGAAGCACATATCTAGCCTAGACCTCTAAATAATGAGTGTTAAGTTCCAATGCGTTGTTTATTTTATTCAATTAATTTTAAAGTTGATATTGAATTAGGTTTTGATTTCCTGGCCCTACCGTATGTATATCAAAAACCCTAGGATGCAACTAGAATGAGTAAAGCATCATTTGTTTCGATGAACACCTACTTCAAGAAGGGTAAAGAGTTCATTCCTAAGTAAACACAAAACCAAGACAAGCAAATGCAGGCACTAAGAACCACAATGCATCAAATCACAAATCCTATAGTGCATTGATACTACTAATGAGAGATTTAAAGTTGGCTTTTCAATTTCTTGAATGTGAAAATTTTAAATGCACATATACTTTCACTTTCGTAAATCTAATGAATGCAATCCCTTATTTTTTTTGTTTTGAATTTAAAGAGACAAACAAGCAAGTTTAAACTGATCGAACCAAATAATTGTGATCTATGCTTGGTAGTGAAGAAATCAAATCAACATAAAAAATTGGTTCAATAATTGACACTAAAAATCAACCAGCAAGAGAAACAAGCAGCAAAAGCTTCAAGCAAATCAATAAGACAGTTGCATACGAACCTTGGATAGACAAGCAACCCACCCAAATGGTATGAAACACTAAAAAGAGCTAGGTCACAAGGCTAAAAAGACAAGATTCACTCAAATTAAAGCAATGAAAAACAAACTTTAACCAAAGCAATCAACACAGGCTAATGGGAGACAGAAAACAGCAGGGGATAGGCAAGACTGATGGTTTCAAGAGGTGAAGCTGTAGAAAACAACTTACACAGGAATCGCTGCGGGCTTATAACAAGCAACTTGTGATGATGAGGTAATCGTTGCAAGTGTAAAGGTAGCAATAGAGCGACATCGTTGCAGGGGTACACCTATCTTCTGTAATGGTCCGATTTCAGGAATAGTCACAATTGTACGATAGGTAATCAGTGACACACATATTTACTAAAGAGGACAGGGTGACGTCGTTGTAGCTGTTAAGCTATCTTTGGCGATGATTTTAATTAAATGGAAAAAAGGAATGACAACACCTAGAAGACACCAGATAATGTTCCAAGCAATAAGGGGAATTCCTAGATTGACCCAAGTAATCCAAAAACTGATGTTTAAACCCCAAAAAGAAGAGACACCAAGTCACAAACAAACTAAAAGTACGCAAGAAGAAAACATACAAAGGAACTCCCCATCGGAGTCGCCAACTTGTGAAGTAGGAAAGTGTTTCCTCTACGAACAAAGGCAACCCCTCTAGCCCTAGAGTGGGTCTAGTCACAGCAAAAATAAAACAAAAATCGATTCCCTTAAATAGTTATCATTTGGAGGCCTACCTCAAACCGGTGTTTGGTGAAGCTTCCGTTGCACTACTTCAAATTTCGTTTCCTTTTCTTTATATGCGCGATCAACCTGAAACACCATAAGAAAACAACCGAGCATGTAACCAAGAACAACAATGATATATTTACTCATAAGTTCAAGGAGTCACAAGCTATCGAGTAAATTATACAAGATATAGGAAATCGTTACTGCTTGTATTAAAAATAAATCAAGAGCAAAGCTTACAACCAAGCCTTGACGTCGCAAGCCTTCTCGGAGGGTCCAAGTGGTATGTTTCATCAAGAATTCACTCTCAAGAATGGGTCTCCCAAATGGATAATCTCTCTCTCTCTCTCTAACAAGCTCTCATCCAAGGCTAAGGCACTCCACAACCTCTCACCAAATTATCAACAATTCCACACTTGTTAACTCACACCAAAACTATCTAATCTCCTTCAATCCAAACTAGAAAACTAGTAACTAAAGAACTAGCATATTAGAGCAATAGTGAGTGGTTTTATATGAGGAAGAGCCTCCATTAAATGAGGGAGAGGGAGCTTATCCTCAAGGGAGGTTTCAAAAAAGGTGGAACTACCATCCCAGAGGAAGAAAAGCGACCTGAACTGACCCAACAACCAGTTCGAGAATCACCCTAAAGGTCGACTGTTTGAACTAATTCACCAAATTTGGATCATCACAGGTCATGAACCAAGGATCAGTGACGACATCGCAAGGAAGTAATGCGTTCAGACCAATCGTTGCAATAAACAGCTGAAAGCCTTGCACCAAGCCCTAAAATTCGACCGTCATGGGAAAAACATGTACACTTGTGATGGTGTCGCAACGATACTGTTCATGACAAGGGATTGTTGCACATTTTAATGGTTTACTCACGACGATGCAGAAACTTAGGCAAAAATGGTCAATCTTCAGCATTAGAGAGCAATTGTTTAATCTTCTTGGGTGAGTAGGAAGATATAGACATGTTTATCTGATGATGACACAACAGAGAAATTGAGATGAGGTCAGTGACAAATTACTGTGTAACAATATCCCTTCAATAGACAACCTCTTCCTTCTTGTTCATCCTGTAGTGTTTTTTATGTCTTAGGGATGATAGCAGGATCATGGGAGAGTGGAAATTAAGGCCTATCCACTAATTCCCAAAACTCTCCATGCATTTGATGTACTGATATACTCCGTCTGGTGGCATTACAAGATTATTTGGGTTGAATGGGTCCCTTTGGCACATGTCCTCTATGACTTGCTTCCACTATTGAGCACAACCTTCTACAACTATCTTTTCCAATACTTCTATTTGTAGTGATCAATGGTTTCTTGTCTATTATGGGCCATGAATTATGATTTCCATTGTTCACCTAGTTGAAATGTGTAATGAGAACATCTTTGGGCATGTAAGACTCTTCCTAATCTAGATATTATAGTTGTAGTTATTTTTCTCCACCTTATGAGTGATGAGACATTGATGTGAGAGGGAGTCGTTGCATCCATATTCCTTTTGAATGTGGTGGCCATCTATTGCAGTGTCCTCCATAGGAAAAATGGCATGTTTATCCCTCTTTGGTGCCTCATATGATCTAACAGCTTTAGGTGGTGCCAAAAAAGAAAATTATATGGCATTCCTAAAGTACCTTTGCATGAAAATGGCTACATAATCACATAATGCTAGTAGGGGTTTCCTCTCAAATCCATTTTCCTACTTCACCAACACTTCCCTTGCCCCAAAATATTCTTCCATTAATTTTTGTTATGGTTTCTTTCGAGAGTAACATCACTCCCCAATCTATGGTATCCCTAATACAGTGACTATGGTTTTCTCATTCACAAGCATTGGTGTCCCTCTTACCATTTTTTTGTCATTCTAGAAATTTAAGGTGAAATCAAGTGAAATGTCATCATCATACCCTCATAGTCTCTTAACATACTCAATCCACCCTAAATCTTGAGAGATAGCTCAGATGTGATCATAAGATTGTAGGATGAGCATCTCAGAGAGTTCCTAATGATTCAATGAGTCAGCTATAATGTTTTCTTGAGTTGAGACGATCTATCGATTACAATGTAGATTTGTTGGGGGAATTTTGGTTAAGGCATTTTAATCATGGTTTTAATGGAAAATATTGTGTCGTAGGTTGTGGCGGTAGAGGAGCATTATCGTATTTGATGGTGGGTGATGTGTGAAAATCATTCCAAGGTACGTGAGATCATTCCATTTTAATGTCATTCATTATGTAAGGAAATTTCTACCTCTTAATGCTTACCGTGAATTCTTCGGTTTTTCCAGGTTGGCATTGTCAGTCATGTCATGTCCAATCCTTTTCTCATTTTATTAGTGGTGTCAATTACAGTTGTACTTAATTTGTGAAGGTGTTGTAGCAATTAACTTGGATTGGTGTTGTAACATAAGGTGTTGCAACAATAAGAACTGTGTTGGATCCACTTGAAAAATGTTGCAACATGGTTTCTGAGTCGTTGTTGTGACATGGTTTCCTGAAGGAATTACAATGTTGTACAATTTCATCCATGGGAGGTGTTGCAACAACACATTGGTTCTATCCATAGGAGGTGTTGTAGCAACAAAGTTGTTCCCTTTCATCCCACCACAATCCTAAGGAGTGTTTCATTAGAAGTAATAAAACAAAATATTAAGAACCTGCAAATCGTACAGACAAGTTTCAACTATCTCATCTCATTTTCTTTTCTTCTAACACATTATGGGAACACTACCAATTGATATACATTTCACATGACATGCATCCTATTGTGCCCTAAATATTATCACAAATGAACTTATATTACATCCCTTTTTTTTAAAAGAGAATTTTTGAGAATGAACCATTTGACGAGGATTTTCCCCTTACGAGCAATCTCTAAGTCATTATCAGACCATCCTTCATTGATCCTTGGGTAAGGGCTTGTGATACAATTGAAGCTCATGCCCATTTTCCATCAATGGAGTTCTTTTATCGTCAATGGTACATAGCTTGATGGGCCCATTGTTATGTGTAGTAATGATCTCATAAGGCCCAAGCTAATAGGGATGAAATTTTCCTTTAAATCCTTTGAATCTTAAATCAAATAATAGGGCCCAATCTCTAACTTTGAATATCATCTTCTTTATGATCTTATCATGCCACCAATTCCTTTGTTTCTAAATAATAGTTGTCTAATGTAGAGCAAATTTACAAAGTTCATCTAGCTCATTGATTCGGAGAAGTATTTGTTGTTGCACCTTCGATAGATTCATGCCCAGTTCCATTATTGTCCTCAAGTTTTGTACTTTTGTCTCTACTGGTAAAAGAACTTTCTTCATATACTACCTCCAATGAAGTGTAGGTAGTGGTGTTTCAGCATGTAATTTGGTAGACCCATAATGATTTAGTTAGTGTATTTTTCCAATCTTTGAGGTGCAGCTATATAGTTTTTTAAATGATGGTCTCAATTATCTTATTTTCCCCTTCTACTTTCCCAATAAAATATGGATGATATGGCATGGTTACCTTGTGTTTAATATTATATGCCTCTATCATGGCCTTAATTAATGTTGTGGTGAATTATGCCCCTCCATCAGTGACAATCTCTCGTGATACCCTAAATATGACAAAGATTTCTCCATGGAGGAAGTTTTTTATTACTTGTTCTATAGTGGTTGAGAGTGCCTTTGCTTCCATCCACTTTATAACATAATTAGTGAAGAGAAAGGGATAAGATATTTTTTGGGGTGGAGGGTTGATAGGTCTGAAAATAAAAAGCCTAATTTTCAAAGGGTTCTAGTGCATTTCATCTGACTGGATTGGCCTTCTCCTGTGTTAGAAATTATCACATATTTTTACTCACTGGTTGGCATCTCAAAAAATGGAGGGCCATATGACGCTTGATGGAGTACCTTATAGGTAGTCTTCTTATCTATAAAATGATGTTCACAAGGCCCATTATGACAATCCTTTAATATGTCATGGATCTCATCCTCTCTTACACATCACTAGATAAGTAGATACAACCCCATGTAAAAAATACATCCATTGATTCATGAAAATATCCAAATTTTCGTAGTGATCTTTTGTCATTATTTTAGAGATAGATGAGGTGGAAGCTTCCTTGCGACCAAATAGTTAGTAATATCTGCAAACCATTATGAGTTAATAGATACTGTAGAAAAATGTTTATTAGGAAAAACATCTTCCACAGGTGACTCATTTTCATTTGTGGTAAGCCTAGAAAGAAAATCTACCACCACATTATATTTTCTTGGATTCTTGCAATAGTAACAACCATCTAATTACCATCCTATTATTGATTGATTTGTTCATTATATATTTAGTGTTAACATGGTTAGTATGTAAACTCACATGATATCAAGTCACATAATACCATTAGTTGACTATATCTTTTCTAGTTAACATCAATTGAAGTTTGTCAGTTGAACCAATTAAAAGTATAAGGTTTATCGTTTTGGTTACCCTAGTGGCTAGTGAATGAATTTGTTAGTTCACGGAGGTTATTCCCATTTTTGTTAGTTACAGAGTGTAAACTGAACTGGATTGAATTAAGGCAGGTGTATCATGTAGCATAATGGTCAGCGGTCCGTTAATGTGAATGTCTATTAACGAAATCCTAATAACTAGAGCCCATTTGTGTATAGATCTAGAAGTACAAAGGTCAAAAAATTATTTAAGCAATGTTTTTATGAAAAACACAAATTCAAATGCTAGCAAGCTAGAACATGGAAGCCATCCAAAATGGAGTATGATGTGGTATAAAATACAAATTAATATGATGTGATAGATTGACTTTTCATAGAGGCAGGCTAATGTGGCAAGAAGATGATGTGGTGCCTATGTGGTAGGGATAATGTGGTATTAATAAGGTGGAACTGGAATATGGAGATCCAACTTTTTGGAAAAATGGCATTTTTGGAATTTTTCCAAATCTGGGTGTGTTTAATTGAATGAAGATAACTGGAAAGAAAGGTCATGAAATTGTTATTAAATATTTCAGTATTCAAAATTTAAGGTGTGACCGAATCGTGTGTCCTATGAATTGTTCACCTATTTGTTTACGCATCAATAAAAAGATGCCTTGTGTTATTATTTTTTCACAGAAGGTATCTTAGCCCGAACTAAAATCAATGCGGATCTTATTTTGTAACGGTTAAAATTATATGGAGGTTTGCTCATGTATGGCATTGGGTTGTGGCTAGATAGCCCCAAAGTACGCTTCACTTTGGATAGCAGACAAACAAGGTAGATGTATATGGCTTCGGAGTGCTTCTACTTGAGATTATCAATGGAAGGAAGAATTTTGACGAGATGGAGTCTCTCCTTCAAAGAGTATGGTTTCTTTGAATCTCATCTTTGGAGTGAAAATTTTCTAAGATTTTCATAGTATTGTGATCCCTTGCTAACTAAACTTTTATGTTTTGTTGATGTTGGCCAATCACTAGACATGGAGATTTTATCAAGAACATAGAGCTTTACAAGTTATGGATCCTGCATTGGAAGGCAGTTATTCATGGGATGAAGGGATTCGAGTGATAAAATTGGTCTTTTGTGTACACAAGCAGTTGCACTGTTGCGGCCTTCAATGTCCGAGGTGGTGTGGATGGTGACAAATGATGAGGACATTCCATCACCCAAAAGGCCTAGTTTCATAGATGGGGAGAGTGAGGGCGAACCTGACCTGACACGTCATGATTTCCATTCTTCAGGTGTTGAGCCTTCATCTAGCATTCTCGGGGCAGGCAAATATCAACCACTACTAGTTATAGTTATAAATATATTCGTTATAATTTATATAATGGAAAGTTTGTTGTTTGTTGAATCATGATTCAAATATTTGTGTTCCTTAACGATGTTTTTAAATATATTCCTTAAAAAAAAATTATTCTAGGATAAGTCAATCTCGTTCCTTTTGACTCCATCATTATGTTCTTCTGGATCACATTTTGTCTTTCATATATGTTTTAAGACTCCCATGTCTAGTTGGTCTTCCAGAAAAAAATAAAAAAACTAATAATGATGTCGAATAAATATCTCCAATGTTACAATGTCTCATCACTAACTACTTAAGTTTGATTTTAACTTCAGTATAGTTTTTAGATATCTGAAAAAACAATAATGATCACTAACATATATTTCCAATGTTCCAATGTCACATCACTAACCACTTAACTTTGCTTTTAATGTGCCTATAGTTTTTAAGTATGAAGAAAGGATTGTTAATTGGTTTAGGATGGATTTGCAAATAAATTGATGCTTTTATTGGGATTGAGAATTTAAATATGTTAAAGAAAAAAAACCTCCTAAAAAGTAGTTTTTATCCTCAAACTTTTTCAAATCTTTTGTTGGAAATACTGAGAAGGGGGTGAACCAATATTTTTTTTCAATTGTTATTTTTACGAGTTAGATCACTTATAATTAGAACACAAAATGAACAATAAGAATAAATACTTTTATTAATCCCTTATTTACAAAAAATTAAATACAATAATGTGTAGGGTTCCAACCCTAGATGAAGACACCAATATTCAATCTCCTAGGCTCCAACCTGTAGTTTGCCAAGAACAGACTTGGACTTCCCAAGGCTTCAACCTTGTCACTTTGAGGCACCAACCTCTAGGGCTCCAACCTTGTCACTTTGAGACACTAACCTCTAGGGCTCCAACCCTATCTTTGGTATAGGCTCCAACCTGTTTTCTTGAGGATTCTTATCCTCTGGGGCTCCAAATTTATCTTCCAAGGCACCAACCTTGTCTCTATGAGGCTCCAACCTCTAGGGGTCCAACCTTTAGCTTCAATTCATCAAGATGTGTTTGATTATTCTTCAAATATCCCTGGAAATCTCTTCAGGAATGCCTCCTCCAAATCACTTCACTACTAACAACCTTGTCTTCTCAATAGGTGTCACCACTGCTTTTCATGTCACCCAAACAATTTCTCCAAGGTTACCTCATGTTGGATTCAATGCACCATGGTCTTCAATAATTTCTCCAAGGTCAGCTTCAAGATGTCTTCAATAATGCCTCAAGGTGTCTTCAATAAATTTCCCAATAACTATCCAATATAATGAAAGCTTCTCCAAAGAATGCTCAAGAATGCTTCACAAGTCAATAATTATTCACTAGTCTTCACAAATGAACAAGTCTTCACAAAATTTCCAAACTAGACTTCAACAATTCTACTAGATGCTCAAGATAGTTTCCAAAGAAACCTTTAAATTCAAAGCTCCAAGTACAAGGACTACTACAAACTCTATTTCAAGGCTTCATCAAGATGTCCCACAATTTTCCTCAAATGTTGTTCCATAATGTGCTTCAGCAAGTGTGCTCTAAAGTATTCATCTTCAACAGGTTTCCTTCAATGTTGTCTTCAAGATCTTTAATTCTTCAATGGTCCTCCAATAAGGTATCTTCTACAAAACTACCTTATAATATTTCACTAGACTTTCACCTTGTCCAATGTCCAAAAGCTTCGATTTCTTTGTTGCCCAAGGCTTCAAATAATCCACTGTTCAAAGCTCTAAGCACTTCACTTCAAAGTATGCTTCAAATAATGACTATAATCTGCTCCAAATGATGTCAATGGACTGCTTCAAAAAATGTCATCAAGATGCTTTAAATGTGAGTATAAGATTGCCTCAAAAATTGAGTCACAATCTGCTTTCTAATATTACTAGATTACCCTAAACCAAATTATAGAAAATAACACAGGTTTGAGCCCTCCACAAGTGACTGTTCACTCAAGGTCCGAGCTATGACTGTTCATACACAAATCCAAGTTGTAATGGACCTCTTCCATAGCTTTTTGAGTTGTAGTTTGAGCTACACAGTCACGATAGATTCTTGTTTACAGTTACGAGCTCCTACAGTCAATGATTTGAGCTATAATGATGAAGTCTTAATCACTAAAATTTCCCTAACATAATTCTTCTTGATCTCCTCGGCCTCCTTTTTGTCTTGATGCTCTTTCTCTGAAATGACTACCGAATTGATGACTATTATGATGAGCTCAGGCGTATATTTATAGTAATTCATCTTTAAGAAAAGACCTGTCTGTTGGGCTGAAGGGCCGACATGAAGGAACTGAGCATAAGTCGGCAAGGTAAGAGAATAGGATACATTATCTTAAAAAATTATTCTCTTAGACTAATGGGAGTTATAGGTTGAGTGAGGGCTCATTAGAAAGCTAAAATTGACCTCTACATTCTAGAGGAGTAGCCATTGCAAAATGATGTTTTCAAGATGTCAAAACATAATTTTCTTTATGACTGTTTGAATTTTTAGTGCAGACCTTGGGGATTTTTAGGATTCTCCATGTATAAGGATATTGGGACAAAATGAGGGTTAGGGTATTCTCATTAGTGCTTTAAGTGAGGTCTCCAAACATCATACAAGTGTTTCAGATATGGTCTCCAACTATCATGTAACCATCATGTTTCTATTGTAATGTCTCCAACCATTATCCATGTCATCATGTGGTCTTCAAGTGTGGTCATCAACCCATGTCATCAAGCGTAATGAGATCATATTTTTATCAATGAATTTATCCATGGAAGCCTTTAGGAATTTATTATTGGGACAATGTTAGGGCATATAGAAATCATTATTATCATGAGGCTTTGGGGTTTCGTCATCAAGAACAAAGATGTCATATAGCTAGGGTTTCCTTAGGGCAATAATTTAAGGGCATCATAAGCATATTCAAAAATGCTAGAATATCATATTCTGAGTATTATGCATGGATGTGCCTAGGAGGGTTTCTAGGGCTTCAATGTTCATTATTAAATCATACATCATGTTCATGCTTAGGGTTTGGGAAACATCTTTAGGACATGTATGTCAAGAATATTTTCCATAAAAAAAAATAAATAAATAAATAATTCCATATTGACATCAATGACAACCTTTCCCAACCATCTCCCCCTTTGTCATTGATGGTAATATTATTTCCTTTTCAAAATTTTCTCCCCCTTTGACATCAATGAAAAATAAGGTGCCCAAGTACTCCCCCTATCAAGCTGCTTCACGCTGCTCCATCATACTTTCTTCATTAATGATATTTCTCCATAATAGATATGTTTCTCCCACTGTCATGGTGCTCTTGATTCAATGAAACTTCTCCCCCTAAGCCTTTGCATGTCTTCATGGAAATGGATGAGGTAGATGATCAACCAACTCCCCCTTCCTACATAAAATCCTCTAGCTTATGAATGATTATTGCCTAGTGATCAAATTGAAGAAATCTTCATAATTTCATGAGCTACTCTCGAGAGATGATCTATCAATACTATCCATATATGACTCATTAAGGATTTCATAGGGCTCTTCACGGATAGCTTCTGAAAGAATAGTCAAGAATCATAAGCTCCCCCTAACAGTATGCATGGTATTATTCTTGGTAAAATTTCATCATTAAAACTTGGAATATCATATCTGCCAAAGATGTACTCATCAGATCAACAACATGAGTGGATGTCTTCAGTGTTCAGGAGACATTCAGATCCAATTTTCTTCCTTCTCCATACTTGTGTAACTTTTGTTTCTTGCTTGGTATAAATGTTTTTAGCTTGTTTAGGGACCTGAGTCAATTTACAATCATGAACCATATGCCCAATGTTGTGATAATTGAATCATTCCATCTTGTTCATGAATGAGGAATCATGACTTCTTCTTACATAGTTTCTTCTAGGGCGCTAATGTAGACCATTATATTTGTCCTTGTGGTATTCCCTACAATCCTTTGCCACATGCCCAAAATTTGGACAAGAATAGCAATAACAAAAAATATATACTTTGATACCTAGAGAATGGAGATTCTTGATGTACTTTTGAATTCATTCTATCTTGGGATACTTTGATCATATCCATTCCCTCTTGAATTCTTGACACCATTTACATATCTTCTTGCAGTAGGGTGTCTTCCAATGCCATCTTGACCCTTCTCCTTGCCTTTACTAAAATTGGGGGCATCAATATTTCTTCCAGGCTTCTCCACATCCTTGTTGTTTGAAGCATTAGGGTTTGCATCATTCTTGCTTAAGGGTTCACCTGCATAGCTAAGGCCTGATTTACCAATAGGATATCTTTGATGAATTAGGATGTCATCTAGGGTTTGAGAGCTCTTTAGGATCTTGTTTAGATGATCAACTTCCTTTTTAAGGATATCAATTTCTTCTTTCATTTTGTTTCATTCTTCATCCTTCTTTGATAGATTGAGCTCCATTTCTTCCTTCATCTTGGTTGCTTCACATGATTGGGCCTTAAGTGAGGTCATTTCTGATCTTAATTTGGTGATGTCCTCATCCTTTTCTTCTAGTTGGAATGTCATGCTGTTTCTCTCCTTTTCTTCTTCATCAACTTGTCCTTCTATGAGTGTCAAGGCTTCCATAACCTTCTCAACTCCTTTTGCTTGTTTCTTTGCCTCTTATGGTTGAAATCTAAGGGAGGAGACCTCTTCCTTGTATTGACCAATTTCCATTCTAAGTTTGTTCAAGTCCTTATGTCTTTTTTCAAGGTAGCTTGACAAAGTGTCTTCCTTTTTATTTTCTTTATCCAATTGATTTGTCATGGATATGACTTCTTCATGATATATTTTCTTTCTTTTATAACAATCCTCCTTTAGCTTGGTGATTTCCTTATCTTTTTCTTGTACCTGAGGCTTAAATATGTCAACTTCCTTCCTTGTTTTGTTAAGGCTATGGTCACCATATTGTAATTTCTTCTTAAGCTCTTCATTTTCCTTTTTCAAACTACTAATCTCTTATAGGGAAACTATAAGCTTTGTCATGAGATATTCTTCGAAGTCATCCTTATTTTATTCATCTTCTACGTCTTCCTTTTCCTTGATGTATTCACTCTTCTTTTTAGATTCCTTAATGGGTTCTGGATTTCCTTCTTCCTTTCCATCACCTTCTTGACTATCATTCATGGTCAATTCTCCTTTTGAGTGAAGATCTTGAAGTTTGTCCCACATACATTTTGCCGATGAACATTTCTCCATGTTGGCTTTTATAGCATCTGGTAGCCCATTCAAGATTGCATTCATCCCTTTTGTATTATATACCTTGGATTTTCCTTCCATCATTATTTTAGTAATCATTGATTCCCAGACTTCAATGCCTTGAGGCATTAAGAAAATCCTCATTCTCATCTTCCATATATCAAAGTTTCCATTGAACAACAGAAATTTCCCAATTTGATTGTCTTCAGTTTTATGGATGAGGAAGAGGCATATATAGAAGGATTGGGGGATTTCTTCCTTGGCTTTTCCATTTGTGTTCAAATATCAACCTTGAAGTTGTTAGGCTCTGAGTGAAGGTACTGGATCTGATCCCAGTTGTTGGAAGAGGGGGTGAATCAATATTTCTTTTCAATTGTCACTTTTACTAGTTAGATCACTTATAATTAGAACACAAAATGAAAAATAAGAATAAATAGTTTTATTAATCTCTTCTTTATAATCAATTAAATACAATGATGTGTAGGGCCCCAACCCTAGATGAAGACACCAATCTATAATCTCCAAGTCTCCAACCTGTAGTTTTCCAAGCACCGACTTGGACTTCCTAAGGCTCCAACCTTGTCACTTTGAGTAACCAACCTATAGGGGTCAAACCCTATTTTTGGTATAGGCTCCAACCTAGTTCCTTGAGGACTCCCATCCTCTAGGGATCCAACCGTATCTTCCAAGGCACCAACCTTGTCTCTATGAGGCTCCAACCTCATTGGAATCCAACCCTCAGCTTCAACTAATCAAATGTGTTTGATTATTCTTCACACCTCCCAATATCTTCTTGAAAGATCCCTATCAATCTCTTCAACAATGCCTACTCCAAATCAATTCATCAATGACAACCCTATCTTCTCAGTAGGTGTCACCACTACTTTTCATGTCACCCAAACAATTTCTCCAAGGTTACCTCATGATGGCTTCAATGCACCATGGTTTCCAATAATGTCTCCAAGATTTGCTTCAAGATGTCTTCAGATGTCTTCAATAATACCTCATGGTGTCTTCAATAAATTTCCCAAGAACTATCCAAGACAATTAAGGCTTCTCCATTGAATGCTCAAGAATGCTTCACAAGTCAATAATTCTTCACTTGTCTTCACAAATGAACAAGAGTATCAACATGTCTTCACAATATTTCCAAACTAGACTTCAACAAGTCTGCTAGATTGTCAAGATAGTTTCCAAAGAAACCTTTAAATTAAAAGCTCCAAGTACAATGACTACTGCAAACTCTATTTCAAGGATTGATCAAGATGTTCCAGGTCCAGAATGTTCTTCAACAAGTGTGCTCTAAAGTATTAGTCTTCAATAGGTGTGCGTCAATGATGTCTTCAAGATCATTAATTAGTCAAGGATCCTCCAATAAGATATCCTCTTCCAGTCTTCTTCACAACTGCTTTATAAGATTGCACCATACTTTCACCTTGTCCACTATCTAAAAGCTTCAATTTCTTTGCTTCCCAAGGCTTCAAATGCTCCACTGTTCAAAGCTATAAGTACTTCACTTCAAAGTCTACTTCAAATAATGACTATAATGTGCTCCAAAGGATGTGACTCAATGGACTGCTTCAAAAAATGTCATCAAGTTGCTTTAAATGTGATGATAAGACTGCCTCAAAAATTAGGTCACAATATGCTTTCTAACATTACCGGGTTACCCTAGACCGAATCACAGAAAACAGGACATGTTTGAGCTCTCCACAGGTGACTGTTCACTGATTCAAGCCCTCCACAAGCGATTGTTCACTCAAGGTCCGAGTTGTGACTGTTCATACATAAATCAGAGCTGTAATGGACTTATTCCACATGCTTTTGAGTTGTAGTCCAAGCTCCACAGTAACCACATATGTTTGTTTACAGTTTTGAGCTCCTACAGTCAATGATCTGAGCTGTAATGATGACTTAATCAATGATATTTCCCAAACATAATTCTTCTTGATATCCTCAACCTCCTTTCTGTCTTTGTGCTCTTTCTTTGAAATGATCACCGAATTGATAGTTAGAATGATGAATTTAGACATATATTTATGGTAATCTATCTTTACGAAAAGATTTGTTTGTTGGGATGGAGGGCCACATGAAGGAACTGAGCATAGGTTGGCTAGGTAAGAGAATAGGATACATCATCTTAAAAAATCAATTTCTTTTAGATTAATGGAAGTTATAGGCTGAGTGAGGGCTCATTAGAAAGGTAAAAATGTCCTCCACATTCTTGAGAAGGAGTCATTGTAAAATTATGTCTTCAAGATGTCAAAAATAATTTTCTTTATGACTGTTTGAATTTTTAGTGTAGACCTTGGGGATTTTTAGGATTCTCCATGTATAAGGATATTGGGACAGAATAAGGGTCAAGGTATTTTCATTAGGGCTTTAAGTGAGGTCTCCAACCATCATACAAGTGTGTCATAAATGGTCTCCAAATGTAATGTAACCATCATGTCTCTAACTGTCATGTCTCCAACCATCATCCATGTCATCATATGGTCTCCATGTGTGGTCATCAATCCATGTCATCAAGTGTAATGAGTTAATATTTTTATCAATGAATTTATCCATGGCAACTTTTAGGAATTTATTATTTGGACAATGTTAGGGCATCGTCTATATAGACATAGGCTTTAGGATTAGGACGTCTAGCAATCATTATTGTCAAGAGGCTTTGGGGTTTCTTCATCAAGAACAAGGATGTCATATAGTTGAGGTTTCATTAGGGCAAATATTTAAGGGAATCATAAGCATCTTCAACAAGGCTAGAATATCATATTATCATTGTTATGCATGCATGTGCCTAGGAGGGTTTCTAGGACTTCAATGTTCATTATTAGATCATGCATCCTGTTTATGGTTAGGGTTAGGACAACATCTTTACGACATGTATTACAAGAATATTTACCATCACAAATAATGCATATTGACATCAATGACAACCTTCCAACATCCTTTATATCAAGTTTCAACTTAAAATTAAATGAAAATTAAACCTGTAAAATATTATATATATATATTATATATCTATATATATTATATCTTTACTTACTTTTACCTTTACCTTACCTTACAAAACATTAATTTTAAAATGAATAATCATTTCTTATGAATGTGTTAAATAATCCTTATCAACTAGTTTTCTTATTAATTCAATCCCACCTCTCAAAAACAAGCAAATAATAATTTTATGGTAATTGATTATATAAATTAAAAATAATCGTTTGATTCATAAAATTATTATTTGGTTGAGAACATGTATATCCTGTTATTTGTTTAGGTTGGAGCGTCTCAGAAAAATACGTTATGACGAAACGCCTTACAATCATTAAATCAGTTAAAGAGGAGCCCCTTCCCAACATAATAAAGCACTTCAGATTTTGTTTTTTGGTTTAGCAATGTGAGAATGGTGAATATTTACTATTACAATCATATTTAATAAGTAACATGTAACGTTTTATTATTATTATTTTTCTTCTTTTGGTTGATATTTAAACTCATATAATTTAGGTTTGCCAATTTTTTAAGTTTTAATTAAATGATATTAATTAAGTTTGATTTAATTTTTTCTTAAATTACTATAATGGATTTAATAATATAAAAAAATATTATTTTTAAAAATATTTAAATTAATTTATCTAAAATTAATAAATAAATTTTTTTAATTATATAATCATTATCAATATATACCACTTATATCATATCTAAAATACATACTATAACTAATGCAATCTATACCATGCTCTAAAATAAGTAGCATGACTTAATACACTTTGTATTATGGAATGACAGTCACAAGTTACATTGTACATATTATTATTTTAGAAATAAAATTCATCCCACAAACTATCACCTTAAAGTACAATCTTCATTATCGTGCAAAAAAATGGAAACGGAGAATTTAATTACTTTAATATAAAAATAAAGCAATTGGTCACAAGTTACAGTGTACATATCAAGGTACACAACCTATGACCTTAAAGTACACTAGTCATTATCGTGAAAGAAAATGGAAACGGAGAATTTAATTACTTCGATATAAAATATTAAAGCAATTTGTTAATTTGTATCATTTTTTTAAGTGAAAGAAAATGGAAATAGAGAATTTAATTACTTCGATATAAAATAATAAAGTAATTTGTTAATTTGTATAATTTTTTTAAAGTACCACGTTTGTGTTTTGTTATATAATATATATATATATATATACTAATATTAATATATATTTTATTTATTATTTATTGATTGGTTATCATTTCTTATTTATTATATTATGAATAGAGTTATCTTATTAAATATTAGATGTGATGTTTATTATGAATGGAGTTATTTTAATAAATATTAGTTGTAATATTTTTTATATGAAAAGATGCGTGTCATTTTTTATTTTCATTTAAGAGTCTCCCAATTTTGAACCCATGATTTTTTAGGAGGAAACATATGTTCTTAACCATTAGGCCCACTCACGCTGTATATTATGATTTAATATACAATTATATGTCAGTTATGTAATTCTCAAATTTGTAACATTGATTTTATCTGAAATATATTCTGCTATCAATCAACCATATTATGATTATCACTGTGGCTTGATAGATGTGATCCACTCTTTAAAGTAATATTGTTAATACATGAAAATTTGAAATAGATGTGATCCACTCTTTAAAGTAATACTGTTATTACATGAAAATTTGAAATTTTGGATTGAGATTTTTTAAATTATTTTATTAATATTAATATATAAAATACAGAATTGCAACAATAACAAATACTAAAAAGTTAAAATGAATTTAATTAATTATAAAATTTTGTAAAATATGTGTATTTGATTTAATATATATATATATAATTATATACTTATATATATTATATATATATATATATAATATATAATTGGTAATTTTTATATTAAATTTAAATTAGTAAAAATATTTTGTAATTAATATAATAATTGTTTATATGTAAAAATGTTTATCAACAATTATTTTTTATATAATCTATTTTTTTAAGGGAAAAAAAGTAATGTAGTATTTTTATGTTAATCATGGAGTTTTCTTCAAACTCAACCATCATCTTTCACAATTACTAATAGTAGCAATGCACAATCCAAATGAAAATTTCCAACCATATGCAAATTAACAGTTTACCAATAGAGTACGTTATCAACTATCTCTAGGAAAGCAAATGCCAAGACACAATCAAACAAATACACAATCAATGTCTTGAAGAAAATGAATAATGAAGTGTTAGAGATGAGAAAGTGGCCAATGCATAATGAAATGGATCAAAAAATCAAGGATAAATAAAAATTAATTTATGTTATAATATACGTATATATAAATATATATTATAATAATACTATATATTTATATATATATATATCTTTAAATTCGCTATAGAATATACATGAAATTAAATTTCATAAAGACAAATTATTCCATTTCACTCATATATTATAACATACATGCACATGCCATGTATACACAAGACCCTATAATATTATTATTGAAATATTATTAGAATATTACATGCCCTACTTAGTCATAGGGTTATTGAAATCACAACACAAATGAACAAATTTGGGTATTTCCAAAATAAGATGTTTATATAGGATTATATCATAAAATTAATTTTCAATTTTCAATTTTTTGTTTTGTTTTGGACTACACTTTGCTATACATATAAGAGGAACTTATTAATTGAGAGAAAATTCAAAATCAAAATATCTCAATATAGACCAAATACTTCCTCATTCAAATAAAAACTAATATTATTTTAAAATAATTTATTTTACTCTAATAAAAAATTAATT
>APFE030471509.1:5236-101171 GCA_000404065.3 Pinus taeda
GTTTATTTTTTGCCAAAATATAGTTGTGTCTGTTTCTAAATAGAGATTCTAAAAATTTAATTTAGCTATTAGTCATTATTAAGTGGACAATATGAATTTAACGGAGTGAAATAATTGTATAGAATATCTTAATAGTCGTCAAAGATTATATTCTTACCAACTATTTGATAATTATTGATAATTAAAGTAAATTTATATAAGTTTTATTTCAAAATATACAAACTTATTCATATAATGACAATAATTTAAAATAAAATTATGTGTTAGTTAATTTTTATGTTTTTTTTTAATCTTGAAAATATGAAATGAACTATTTAATGTCTATGGATATTTACTAACCATTTAATCTATATAGTTGTTTCTGTATTCAAGCTTCTATGATCCATAAAAAACTTTTTGGACTACAAGTTTTTAACCACATCATCAAAACTTATAGTTTTACTAATTTAAAAATATTTTAATAAATTAATACAATTCACACCATATGCACTAACTTCATAATTTAATTTATAAACAAAACTCAAATATGATTTAATTTATAAAATTATTTTTTTTAAATATTATTTTAAAATGGTTAATCTATATGATGTAATTCATTAAAAAATATTTTAAAAATTTTTGATACAATTCATTCCATCTTGCCTAAGTTATAATAATTTTATAAAGCAAAACGAAAATATGATTTTTTTCTTTAATTTAATTTTTTATAATTTTTCTTCTTTTAAATATTAATTTAAAATAATTTGAAATAAGATTTTTTAATTAAAAAATACTTTTTTAACAATTAATCTTTTATACATATCAAATTCTGTTTAAATAAATTCATTTTAATAATTTTAATAATTAATATTAAATATATTATATTTTTATTTGAAAATATTTTAAAGATTAAAAATATTTTCATAATTCAATTTATAATATCACTTAATAAACTAAAATTTAAAATATAAGTATATAAATAATTAGTTTCAATCCTAATATATTATATTAAAATTTCTATGAAGATGCGAGCTTATTTTATCTTAAAATTTATTTTTAAAAATTACAAAATTAGTGCTTATTCGATCTAACTGCTAATAAGTGTTAAAAGGAGTAAATATAAATGCACTGATGTAAAGTGACAATAAATTTATTAAAATAAACAAGTCGTTAAAAAGAAATATATATTTTAAAAAAATTTATAACAAGCTATATTCGTATTAATTGAAAATAGTAAAATTAAAAAATATTATTTATATTTCAAATATTTTTAATTATATTTTTTCATTGATTATTTATTTATTTAATTAATAAATATATATTTATTTTCTTATAACATAAATAATAACTCCACTAAAGAATTTTAATTTATCTATAAATTGTTTTATTAGAAATTCTCATAAGCTTCTATTATACAATTAATGTTATTACTTTGCTAGTTATTTCAAAATTTATTATTTATCTCATTTCATGAATATGAATTAATATTTCCATTGTTTAACTCCGTCTTTCTTAGCTGTTCGCTACTCAATCGCGATTGCTCTTGGATTTGTTTAATAAGAGTCGCAAGCACATCGCAATGTTCACGGCTTAACCTGTTATCATATCTTGTAAGTGACATAAAGTAGAATTACAACATCGCAGGTCGTTAATCTATTTTTCTCCTGTTAAATGTTATTCTATTAAATGGTATTTTTTTAAGAGTGTGTTGATGATTTTCTAAAAGAATTATATATTTTTAATTTTTAGAGTTATTTAAATTAGCAATTGTATCAGATGTTGCAAAGGAAAAACTGCAAGGGGATAGCATGTGAAGAAGGGCATAGATAAAGACACATGTGATATGTTAGGTGATCCCCCTATACCCTAGATTGAGTGAAAGGTAAATCTTAATGTTGTTGCAAGATATCTTCCTCAAAACCCATAACCCCTCTTGTTCAATTAATAAGAATTTACAAAATTCCATTCCACTCTAATTTTTGAGATGGGTTTATGCTAGTTGCTAGATATCACTGCAATCTTAAAGATGGTCTTTGTTCTTTGCATTAATGAGTCTTATGACTTGTCACTTCAGCGCTTGAAGATCCATGCTTCCATGTCCAAAGTCTTTCATAATCTTATTATAATTGGGTGGTTCTATTCATTTTTCATGAATGAGAATTTCAGTTTTCAGATCTTATTATGATTTTGATTTTGGGTTGGAAAAGCTTAGGGCTTCAATTGTATCTCATTCCCACTTGGATTGGGAGGTGGACACCACTCACTCCAATTTTTTAACGTCATAGTCCATCCCATTTTTTCATACCATTTACGTCCATGGAACTGTGATTTTGTAGATTAATCCCATGTAGCCTTCACTGCAATTTGGCTAAGTTGAGTCATTCAAGATCCGATCTCTTCACTGTATTACCAGACACATATCTGGTAGAAGAACTATGTCACATCATTGCAAATTTAGTCCTTGTAGAGCCAATGACTAATTCAATTGATTATAGCTTTTTGGAACCATGTTTGTGATTGCTTTAATATTAGTCTCATCATACACACCATGATCAATGTAATCAACTCTTGTTCATGCCAATATGGCCTTGAGTAACTTGTACATTTTTCTTTCTATTATAAGTACTCAACTAATTCATGAGAGGTTGCTTGGTCAACCGTGCACCATCACAGAATTTTGAAGATATGAAAGGTTTTCTATTAGTTAAGGGATAGTTGATGGACAAGTGCATCAGGTGATCCAACTAATGTAGATGAATAAGAATCTTAATGACATTCCTTACAACTCAATGGCAGATCAATCTCTTAGCATTATAGATCGGTCTCTTGCCATTTTACTCTTAAAAATTGGGGTATGTTTTGTTGAAATAGTAAATTGTTATTTTTAATTTGCTATCACTATGACAATATCAAATGATGTTTTGCAAGCCCCTTGAAAACAAGAGCACTCTCTCAAATATAAAATATTTGTGGTTACGTACACCTACATTTTCAATTTTCAACAAAATCCAAACACGATAACCAATTACACAAAAAAAATCATTCGAATAAAATAAAAGAACTCCGAAACTGATACATAAATAAATATGTTACAACTTTGAAGTTCCATATTTAAAAGATAAATGAGAATATTTGGAAGCCCATTAAAAAAAAAAGGCATTATCTAGAATATAGAAATATTTGTGTTTTTGTACACCTAAATTCTCCATTCTCAACAAGATCCAAACAAGACAACTAATTATCAAAATCAATCATTCGAACAAAATAAAATAACAGGAAATCCTACTAAATAAATAAATATGCTACATCTTTGTAGTCATATACTTAAAAGTATAAATGAGCACATTTGTAAGCCTCTTGAAAATGAGGGAACTCTCTCAAATATAAAACTATTTGTAGTTTTGTACACCTAAATTTCTAATTTTTGATTATCAACAAAAGCGAAACATGATAACTAATTACAAAAAAAATCATTGGAATAAAATAAAAGAACTCAGAACCCTGCTAAATAAATAAATATGTTACATCTTTGTAGCTACATATTTAAAAGAATAAACAAGCATTTGAAAATGTTCAGGGCATTTCCCACACTTCCAAAGATAACAACAATTCAAATTGCCTCTAGGGAAAATTTTATTAACTTTTCGTATGTTTGGGGCCAATGATCTTCACATTTAATCCTACTTAAAATGAACCAAATTTTGATATACATCATGGCCTAAAATTATGGTTTAAAACCTTATGTATAAGGAGGATACCTTTTATAGAAGAATTGTGCAATTTATGCTAGCTGTTGGGTTGGTTGTCAAGTAAGATTACACAATTTCTTGGAGCAGCTGGTGACTGCTGCCCAGAATTGCACTACTTCTGGGCTGAGAAACTATTGTGGGATGAATTGTGTAATTTTGAGAGGAAAACAGTCAGAAAGAATTGTGCAATTTTGGAGCCCGGCTAGGAGTCCAGCTGGGTTTGTGAAATTTATAGACGGAAGGTTGGTTCCCCTCTAGAATTGCAAAATTCCTAGAGGTAGCTACTCAACCAACAACTAAAACTAAGTCCGGGAATCAACCTATGAAGGATGTGGAACAAACTTGCATACACAAGTTGACAAGACTCTATGAAATAGTTGAAGCTGATGTGCTTGATAATGCAAGACATGCTGCTAAGGATGGTTGGTAGGGAAGATCCAAAATGAAGGTAAGGGAAAATTTTGGAGGCTGGTTATAGCCACTACAACACTTGCTGACCCACTAGTAGAAATCGAGCTCTCTGAATGGAGACTCAAATCATGCCCAAATTTCTTGTCCAAGCACCAGTAGTCATGATTTTGCATGCTGAATCAAAAAATGCAAGCCATTTGCAATTTGGAGCTCCCACTCCTTAGCGTCGCGCTAGTGGCGCGACGCACAGGGAGAAAAAACTTGTGTTGTGACCAAAAAATTTCCATGCGACCAAAATTGCCCCAAATTTCTTGAAATTCGGGCTGGAGGTTCTCTAAGAGGCACTATGCTAGGCCACAGAGGCTTCAGCCAAGATTCGAAGTTGATCTTGCTCTTTTTTCCTCTTTTGTCTCTTGGTTGCTCTGTCCAATTTTGCCTTCAAGCTCCTTATCTGAGCCTTTGCACTCATGTTCCATGCCCTATAAAGATAAACCATCCTCCTCAGTATGGTTTTGTCTCTGTCGGCCTTCTCCAGCAGTCTCTCAAGGTGGATGTTGATACGCTCGAGCCAAGACTCACAGTCACTATTGATCTCTTGCTCCAAGGTAGTGAGCTCGATCCTCCTTTCTCGGGCAGCTTGTCGATTCTCACGGATGTTTTACAGCTCCATGATCTCATGCTGGTCCTCAAGCTGCTTGTTCCTCTGCTCCAAATACGTGATGATCGATTTGGCCCTCTCCAAATTGAGTGACAATTCTTGGATCTCCATGTTCTGCTCCTGAATGGTCATCCTAAGTTGGGCACTCTCCACATCTGCATCATCATCCTGAATGAGGATGAAGTCGGCCTCTTGTTCACCTGATGGCCCCTCATCACGCATGGGCTTCTTTCCCTTGTCATGTACCTGTGTAGTCGATGCCGAAAGCGAGGCCCCTTCCACCGCGGGTGGAGATAACACTCGCCTTGCTGCTGCAAACAAGTGCCTACCACCTCTCTGATATGTCATGAATACTGGCATATTCGTGGTCTCATGGTGCTCATACTGATGAGAAGGACCACCTATCTCATGCTCTACCTATGATAGTACCTGTGAAGTGTTGAAGAGGTCACGGGAGATGAAGTCCTCCCAAGAAATGCCCTGCAATCCCAACTGATGATCCACCAAAATCCGGATAAGAGAAAAGTGATACATGTTGTTAAGTTGCTACTGAGGGGTCTTATGCTGCATGAAGGTGTTCATCCTCTCTATGTTCCTGCATATGAAAAATGGGAGGTTCATCATCTGCACCCTGGTAAAGTGCATGAGAAACCTGATGTGGTAGGCATATAGACGAGAGAACCTCCCTTCACAGCTGAAGTACTTCATGATCAATTTCATCAGCAGAGCATACTCATCTTTCAAATATCTGAATGGGAAGAGTCTTGTGAGCTGCCTCAAGAATCTGGCTTTACTGTAAGGCTCATAATGTTGCCTATCCACCTTCTTTTTCTTATGCCATTGTTCTCCAACATTTGGTATGCCTGTTGCCACTGAGATAGTTTCAGGAGTCAATGTGAAGGTGATCCCAGCCAAGATAGACTGACCTCCATGTAGGTGAAGCACAAATAGATGGGCCAACTCATGATGAACTCTAACATTAGCCACCCTTTGACAAAATTCAAAACATGATAGGTGCTGGAAGCATGACATGGCAAGAGGGCATGCTTGCAATTCAGTGAGGATAGTTGACTCACCCCTAACATGTTTGCCACTCTTGTGATGTCTCCTGGGAGTCTATTCTTCCAAGGATGAGTCACTTTATGTCTCCGTCTCATACTCTAATGAATGCTCTGATGCCATGACTGTTGTGTGTACTGTACTTAGGCTGCCCTCTGATGATGGTGTGAAATTGGGTGCTTTTGTGATATCTGCCACCAAGGGGAACAATGAAACAAAAGGGAGTATTAGGAGGGGAGTAATGTGATAGGAATAGGGGTTATGGGAAGAAGTTTTGTTTAGGGATATGTAGGGGGGTTAGGGGATCTGATAAGGTCGGGTTTGGGGTCTTGACAAGGTAGGGTTTTGGGGTGTTATGTTGACCAAAGAGTGGAGGGATAGGGGATAGGGTTTGGTAGTGTTTTTAGGGTATGGAAAATAGGAAAAATGAGAAAGGGGTGATAGGGAAAAATTGTAGGAGAGGGAAAAATGGTAGGAAAACAAAGCCTCGGCATCAACACCACAATTATGCAACCCTAGCCACCATAGCTTTGATGTCTTTGAGTGGTTGGTTTTATGAGTTTTATGGCAATTAAACATAGCCAAGAACCACCATATCATTCATAAAATTTGATAAGCAAGCCATGATATAGAGCCTACCTGTCAATTTGATGGGTTTCACAATCAATTTGAAGTGATTTGGCATGATGTCGGCCCTTTGTGGGTGTGCGACGCGCGCCAAAACCAATGCACCGCGCCCTGGGTGTGTGTCGCGCCCATTGAAAAAATTCACTAAGGGGAGGCTCTGTGTGTGCCACGCCCCTTTGTGTATGCGCGGTGCTCTTGGAAACTACCTCCAACTCACTCCAAACACGCACTTTGCCTCTCAAATACTTTGCAATGTTTCCCTATGCACTTGATTTGCACAATGCCTCTGATTTTGGTGGAAACTTGTATATAAAGGCTTTAAAGTCATGGGTTAAATTTTTGCTTCTTCAAAAACCCATTTTTCTAATGTTATGTTTTGACACTTTTTCACTGACTTAAAGCAACACTTATTTTCACTTTCCCTTTGAAATTTTAGCTCAAATGATGAAATTTTCGGCACTCTTTGTAGGGATTGCATGATAGCACATTTGGCCACAAAAACCATGACTGCACCTGAAGAAATCAACTGATGATTTTTTTTTTTTTTGGAAAATTTTATCACAAATGACATTGTTTGACTTTTCTTCAAAACAAAGTTTTGAAGAACAGTCCAAGTCTATCAACATGACGATGAAACTCTTTGAATCATAACTTTGTAAGGGCCTCACTCTGGCCTGCATGGCTTTATTAGACATGTTTGAAGACCAAATTGATTAATCCCTAGACCTTATTATTGAAAATGACTTTTGTCCATTAAAGGACCAAACATTGAATGCCATGGACTTTAGTAATCATTGACAAAAGACCTGAGCCAGCAGGAGCTAGACATGAGGGGAAATGACTAGCACGACCTTTTTGGTCAGATTATGGCATGCCCCTAACGGAATGCAGCTAGGTGAATGGAGCAGGACACCTAAAAATGAAATGCATAAAGAGTTTTGATCTCTGACGGAGGACTGACCAGACCGACTCTAACATTGGCTCCAATGGGGGATGGTAGCTCCTTGGAGGTGCCAAGAACAGCAGATCTCTGGAAGAGCTAGACATTGCCTTCGTCCTTTGGGCTATGGAGTCATTATTTCGACAAATAACATAGGACTCTGACTCATTTATGAAACTAAAATGACCAAAAAAATGACTTAAATTTGACATTGAAATGACTTGAAGACTAACTTGACAAACTAAAACCAAACTGAAATAAAATGGAATGTATAGTGATAGTGGAAGCAGCGTTAATAACTCAGAAATGGTATCGCTTGAGCAACCGACCATTGATCAGCCTTCCTGGGAAATCTTCCTCGTTCATTTCCTTCAGGAGAAAGGCATTCTGATCCTGATATACTACAATCTTGAAAGGACCTTTCCAAAGGTTCTCGAACTTGTCGTGCTTTCCTTTTTCCTCATTCCTTGCATCCCACTTCTGCACTACATCATCCAACTGAAATTTTTGTACCTTTGCCTTTCTGTCATAAATTTTCTTGATTTTCTCCTACAATTTGGATGTGTTCTTGAAAACTTCTTCTCTGGTCTGCTGCAAGTGGACCATTTGATTCAACCTTCTCTGCATGGGATCTTCTTAACTACCAGCCTCCTAAATTAGTTTGACTACCAGGGCAGCGAGAGAGGTAGGAAATACTATATCAACTCCATAAACAAGCTCAAACGGTGACGTACCAATGGATTTCTTCTGACTAACCCGATCTGCCCAAAGTGCATTGACCAACCTCTTATGCCAGCTTTTCTTATTTACTTTCAGCAGCTTCTTGATGATGTTGACCAATGATTTGTTCGAAGACTCCACCAATCCATTGCCTTGCGGTTGATAGGCAGTTGAGTGACCCAAGATGATATGATATTTATGACAAAACTCTACCATCCTTTTTGATTTGAAAGCTGCTGCATTATCAGTGATTAGCTTATTCGGGCAACCAAAGTGAGAGAAGATGTTATTTTCAAGGAATGAAATGATTACCGCATCCATTTTGTGAAATAATCTATTGCTGTGAGGATCCATCTATGCTAACTGGAAGAAGCGGGATGAATTTCACCAATGAAATCCAATCCCCGTTGCTGGAAAGGGGCACTCACCTCTATAGGCTTAAGTGGTAAAGGCTATAACTTCTACTTTCCTTCGAAAATCTGACACTTATGACAACGCTTGACCATATTATATACATCAGCAAACAATGTCGGCCAATAGTACCCTGCTCTCAGAATTTTATTTGTTGTTGACTTCCAAAAAAGGTGACCACCACAGTCTCCTCGGTGGCAGTCCTCCATGACCTTCTTTGCTTCCTTTTCCACCAAACAATTTAATAGAACGCCACTGGGATCTTTCCAATACAGTGCAGCATTTAGAATGCAAAACTTGGCAGCCTTCAACTTGAGTGTTCTCGCTTTGTTTCTAGTCATGCCGAGCGGTGGTGACAAATTTTTAAGCACATATACAATATCTGAATACCATGGAGAAAGAGAAAACATTTCAGATGCCTCAATTGACGATCCTTTCTCATTTTCATCGGACATAGTAGAGACCAGATTTATGTCCAAGGCATGCATGTTTGATTCGGCCATTAACTTTGCCAATCCCTGCTCTTTAACTAGCTTTGTGGGCTTTATTTCCACATCATATTCCAGCAAGGCTGCAATCCATTTGCCTCGTCTTCCTTCCAGATCGGTCTGTACTAAAACATATTTGACAACAGCGTTAGGAACATAAGCCAAAATGTGAGAATGTAGAATATATACCCGTAAATCTTTCAATGCCTTCACACGTGCAAGGGCTTGCTTCTCAATGATGTTGTATTTTAAGGTTGCATCTCTTATATCTCTGCTGAAGAATGAAATGGGTCTTTCATGATCATCTCTTTTCTGCAATAACGTCGTTGCCATAGTATGGTCCAAAGCAAATGAAAACAATATCAAATCTTGAGTGTAGTCCGGGCTGACTAGAACTCGAGCTGAAGAAAGAGCCAATTTGACCAAATTGAAAGATTTTACAACCTCCTCCGTCCATTTCACTTGGTTGTCCTTCTTAAGCATGTTTGTCATTTCTCTTAGGTGTTCAGCAAGATTAGTTACAAAGCGGCGTAGAAAGTTCATTTTACCATTGAAATATTATATCTCTTTCTTATTCCGGGGCAGATCGATTTGCTGAATTGCTTGCACATGTGCTGGGTCAATACAAATGCCATCTTTTGAGATAATGTGCCCGAGTAGTTTCCCTTCCTCCATGGCGAATAAGCTCTTCTTCAGATTCAGCGACAAGCCATATTTTCTGCACTTTTGGAAGACAGTTTTTAGATGGTACATGTTCTCTTCATCAGATTTGGAAAACATTGTCAAATCATCTAGGTACACAACCAAAAAGACATCTTTCTCATTCGCAAAAGCCAAGTCCATTGCACGCTGGAATGTGGCACCCACATTCTTCAAACCAAAAGGCATTTTAGCGTAATGAAAGGTTCCCCATGGAGTGGTGAACGCTGTCTTGTCTCGGTCATCTTCATGGATAGAAACTTGGTTATATCTAGAGTAACCATCAAGTAGGACATACGAGATGCTCCCACTACTCGCTAAAGTATATGGTCCATTTTGGGCAGTGGATAGTTGTCTTTCAATGAAACTTTATTGAGATTTCTAAAATAAATGCATAAGCGAATCTCACCTGTCTTCTTTCGTACGGGCACCAAGTTAGAGATCCAATCCGAAAATCTGATGGTAACAATGATACCTGATTTGTACAACCTGTTTATCTCTTTTTCAATAGATGGCAACAACTTGGGATTTAGCCTTCTCAACTTCTGTTTGAATGGTTTTTTATTGGGCTTGATGGGTACAGTGTGCTGAATTATATTGGTATCATATGTCTTTAAGTCAGAATGGTCCCAAGCAAACACATCTGCAAATGAAGACAACAAACTGATATATTTGTCCTTGATATTTGGTGGTAATGCTTTAGACAATTTTACCAATTTAGGATCAGCAGCTGTTCCGATATTGACCTCTTCCACACCCTTCTCTGTTGGCTGCAATGTTGGCTTGCGGGCTACATCATCTTGATAAAACAGTTCCTTTAAAGGTATCAAGCCTTTAGGAATAATGTTATTCTTCAGATGCAACATGTCCATCTAATTGATCTGCACCTTATCTGTACCATTCCCTTTACCATTGTCATTTTCTACATCAATTGAGGTCTCTTTGAACTTGCCTTTGTTTTGCAGAAAATCATCAATCTCCTCATCATCTTGGAAAACTTGCCAATATCTCTGATTGTCTGGAACGGTTGGACGATGATTGACATGGATTTCAAATTTATTGCTGGAGTTCATTGGGATCTTCAAAGTACTTGCTGCCTTAGCAAGGGCATCAGCAATACTATTTTGTATATGAGGCACACATGTCAAGCTGTATTCTGAAAATAATTTTAGGATGTCTAGAACTGCATTACGGTAAGCCCGCATCCTAGGATTCTTTGCTTGATATTTACCTCTGACCTGCTTAATCACCAATTCGGAGTCGCCATATACTAAAATCCTCTTAGCATTCAGCTTTCTTAGAATATTTAGACCAGCAATCAGAGCTTCATACTCAGCTTCATTGTTTGAACAATCAAAATCTAACTTGTAAGAGCATACCCGCACGTTACTAGGCACTTTGTTCGAGGCAGAGAAAGGACTGCGTACCCAAATTCCAATTCCAACGCCATCATTTCACACTGCTCCATCGAAATCCATGGTCCATAAACCTTCTTCCTCCTCTTGCAAGTGCTGGAAATCTGTTTGTTGTACCTTGTTTGCTTGTTGTCCATTACTTTCAGCTGATTTCCCAACAATGTTCTGTTGTTCTTGTTCTTCTTTCTTTAAAACTCCTTTGAAATTTTCTGTTATTTTCGGAATATCATCTGCTTCTACTAACTGACTATCGATATCATTGAAACTATCTGAATACAAAACAAAAGGCTTTAAATCTGTATGTACATAATTAATTGGATGATTTATTGGTTTCTCCTTTCTTGCGATCATGTATTTCATTTTTTTTTCCCGAGACAATTTCCTCATTTGTACGAACACTGGAATCGTTGCATAGAAGAAATTTAGCTGTAGTGTCCCTTTCAATTTAGCTACCCAAGACCTGGAAAGAAGCATGCCAAAACTGGGAGGAATATCTGCTACAACAACATCCATCAAAACATTCGATGCTGGCCCAAAAATCATTTCAGGTCGATCATATTCGACATTCACCATGTCGGACATTGGGTCCAAATTCAACATTTTAGATACCTTCCCTCTATAACTGTTGTTGCTCATTATTTCAGTCAAGGGAATGGATACCGTTAATTTAGAAATCCCATTCTCTAAATTAAAAGCGGGAATCTTTTCTACCTCTTTGACTGGGATTTCTTTCCTATCCTTTTCTTTCGATGCAACTTGCTGATGTGATTGTTCTCCTGATGGTGATTTGCTTCTCTCCGGATCAACTGCCTCCTTTCCTTTCCTTTGTGCAACTGATGAATCATTCTTTGATGCCTCAACCTCCTTCCTTTTCTGAATTTTTTTGATCAGCACATCTCTGTTTCTAAGTGAATATCGCTGTTGTTGGCCGGACAAAGCATTCATATAGCCTCTTTGGTACTCATCTGATTCTTCCTCCAAGACGGTGTTGTTTGCTAGAATGAAATCTATGTCTTTGTGTACAGCTGAAATTTCTGCATACTCCTCATCCTCAGTGAGATAAATAGGCAAATCGTCAGGAGTAAAGAGGTGGTTTGCTTCACCTATTATATTCCCATCCTCATCTGACTCTGGTCCATGCACAAAATTTTGCTGCAAAGGTGTCTGAACTGGTTGTTGTGCAGTCTTCTCTTGGGCTCACTGCTCTCTCTGTCTTATTCTATAATGTGGTTGTTGCTGACCACGAAAGTTAGGATTTCTAACTTGTGGCTCAGGTTTGTCAAGTTTCACCCTTTCAAGCATTTGATCCACCTTCCGAAGTAGCTGATCTACCAAGTAAGATTCTTCCTTTACAGTGACCTTCTTTTCTGCTTTTTCTCTAGCCCTCTTGGTCAGCAGATTTTCTTCAATGTTGACCGCTATCTTCTGCATGTCTTCCATTATGGCTGGTTCTCTCTCCCTTAATTGATAAGCCATGTTAGCATCAAAACCATCCGAGAACTTCACCATGCCTAGTCCCACAGGTGGCCTTAGATGATCTTGAATTTCATTATAAACTGAATTGAATCTAATACAATAGTCTTGGACCGACTCACCAGTGTTTCTTTCAATTTGCTTTTATTCAACCAGAATTTGAAGAGGATTCTTTTTCACTTCCCAGCGGTTTAAAAATTGCCTTTGTAGGTTAGCCAAGGTAGAGATACGTGCAGCCGGCAAACCCCTCAACCATTTCTGCACTTCACCTGCAAATTTATGTACAAAGAGTCTCATTACCACATTCTCTGCATCGATCTCATGAAGTTCATAGAAATCTACCATTATGTCCACATGTTGCTGAGCAGTAATCTTGTTAGGAGTGCCATCAAAAAACGGGATTTTTCTTTGATAATCTGCAGGCATATCATCTAAAAATTGAGGCAGAACAAGGGGTGCAAAACAGGCTGCCATCACTCTTGGTGGATTTCACCTCAGAGGTGTTGGAGGAGTGTGCATAGTTTGTAAGGGACTAGCAATTGGAGTTTGAAGCTGTGCTACGATGTAATTATCAATTGACCGATTATCCCTTTCCGTCTCCAAGTCTACAAGGAACTGTGGATTGTGGATAGTAGAGTCAACTGCCCCTTCGGATTTGGTTTCGAACAATGATAGTTCAAACTGCTCATCAAACTCTAGCTCTTCAAGATACTCAAAAATGTTCGGGCATGAATGGGATTTGAACACAGGAGATATAGAGCTTTCTTGACGACGAATTCTTGAAATCAAATTGGGATTTTCGTAGATGTGTGGACGATCTGGATCTGGATTAGCTCTGGTATATCTTCTAGAAGCCAGTGTGCTATTGAGAAAAATCAAAGGACACAACCAACTTACTGAACCTATCCAATCCTAAACTTATCATCCGGGAGCTTAGAATTATCAAGAAGTAAGGGGATTGATTTCGTGTACCTAGTGGAGTCGCCACTATGTTAGCACCTAAATACGCCTTAGGCTGAAGGAAGGCAAAATTCAGGGTAACCACAAACCACGCTCAGTCTGGTAGCTAGCCCTCCCAGAAGAGGAGAGGGCTCTCTCTGAGTCACGCTCAGTGAATACTTAAACTGATATGGTCTGAGATGATTTACTGTGAAATATTGATCTTAGGCTAGTAAGTGAATATGGATACAAGAAGCGATTTTTATGAATGACTGTGTTTCTGGGATGGTATGGGACAAACGGACAGTAATGAGCAGAGAATTTAATACAAAGGCACAGATTACTTCGTGAGGCAAGACAGATGGAAAGTCTAGCAATTTAGTTTGAAATAACGTGGAATGGAGAAACTGTTTAGGAGGGTGAAAAGGGCATAAGTACATGAATCCTTTTCAACAGAAGAAGAACACTGAACATGAAATTTTCGCACAGGCAGAGCAATAAAAATGAATTCTACCTTATCTAACTTAGAAAATTTCACTGGAAATGAATATGAAATGAACTGTGAAACATAACGAAATACATATGAAACATAAGAGACACATTTTCTACACTCACAACCACATGAATCTCATGAAACAGAGCCGCTGCCTTTCATTAATCCTCTGTCAAAATATACAATGAAGAAACAAAGTTTCTCTCCCACAGTCTCCCAGAAATTACAAGCCAACCAACCCTTTGCAAATGGTTTGCATACAATAAATAGACTATGCCATGAGGAAGTAGAACGACCAAGAGTTGGGGAATTTCTCAAATCATTACAAAATGGAGATGGAAAGCCAACCATTAGCTACAGGTGCAGCGTTACAAAAATGACAAATGGCTAGGGTGACCATTTGCCTTCCTTTGCCACTTGGATAGAAGCCATCCTCTGGTGAAACTGCTTTACATTTTGCCTTATGTGCTGAAAAACTGAAGTGTAGATGAGCGGTCCCACTTTGGAGAAAGTCGCGAATCGAAATTTCGCGAAACAGAGGTAAATTTGGCCTTTTTCTCTATATGCGCCGCGCCCAATTCTATACGTGCCGTGCCACTTTGGAGGTTGTTTTGAGGTGCCTGCAGGAGTCCAAAATGTGCCCAAGTGTGCTTGTTGGAAAGCCTGGCCTGTCTACTTTCCGACCCAAGTGGAATTTCTGAATTTGGTGCTCATTTTCCCCTCCAAAACTTCATTCTCCCAAGACTGCTTCCCTTGTGTCAAAATAGGGGCAGAGAGGTCATTTTTTGAGTGTCCAAGCACCAATAGTTGTGATTTTGCATGCTGAATCCAAAAATGCTAGCCATTTGCAATTTGGAGCTCCCAATCCTCAGGGAGAAAAAACATGTGTTGTGACCAAAAAATTTCCATGTGACCAAAATTGCCCCAAATTTCTTGAAATTTGGGCTGGAGGTTCTCTAAGAGGCACTATGCTGGGCCATAGAGGCTTCAACCAAGATTCGAAGCTGATCTTGCTATTTTTTCCTCTTTCGTCTCTTGGTTACTCTGCGCAATTTTGCCTTCAAGCTCCTTATCCGAGCCTTTGCACTCATGTTTCGTGCCCTGTAATCCTTCTCAGTATGGTTTTGTCTCTGTCAGCCTTCTCCAGCAATCTCTCAAGGTGGATGTTGATACGCTCGAGCCAAGACTCACGGTCATTGTTGATCTCTTGCTCCAAGGTAGTGATCTCGATCCTACTTTGTTGGGCAGCTTGTCGATTCTCACGGATGTTTTGTAGCTCCATGCTCTCATGCTGGTCCTCAAGCTGCTTGTTCCTCTGCTCCAAATACCTGATGATGCATTTGGCCCTCTCCAAATTGAGTGACAAGTCTTGGATCTCCGTGTTCTGCTCCTGAATGGTCATCCTAAGTCAGGCACTCTCCACATCTGCAACATCATCCTGAATGAGGATGAAGTCGGCCTCCTGTTCACCTGATGGCCCCTCATCATGCATGGGCTTCTTGCCCTTATCCTGTACCTGTGTAGTCGATGCCGGAAGCGAGGCCCCTCCCACCCCGGGTGGAGATAACACTCGCTTTACTGCTGCAAACAAGTGCCTACTGCCTCTCTGATATGTCACGAATACTGGCATAGTCGTGGTCTAATGGTGCTCATACTGATGAGAAGGACCACCTATCTCATGCTCTGCCTCTGATAGTACCTGTGAAGTGCTGAAGAGGTCACAGGAGATGAAGTCCTCCCAAGCAATGCCCTGCAATCCCAACTGATGATCCACCAAAATCCGGATAAGAGCAAAGTGATACACGTTGTTAAGCTGCTGCTGAGGGGTCTTATGCTCAATGAAGGTGTTCATCCTCTCTATTTTCCTGCATATGAAAAATTGGAGGCTCATCATCCACACCCTGGTAAAGTGCATGAGCAACCTGATGTGGTAGGCATATAGATGAGAGAACCTCCCCTCACAGCTGAAGTACTTCATGATCAATTTCATGAACGGATCATACTCATCTTTGAAATATCTGAATGGGAAGACTCTTGTGAGCTGCCTCAATAATATGTCCTTAATGTAAGGCTCATAGTGTTTCCTATCCACCTTCTTTTTCTTATGCCACTATTCTCCAACATTTGGTATGCCTGTTACCACTGAGATAGTTTCGGGAGTCAATGTGAAGGTGACCCCGGCCAAGATAGACTGACCTCCATGTAGGTGAAGCACAAATAGACGGGCCAACTCATGATGAACTCTAACATTAGCCACCCTTTGACAAAATTCAAAACATGATAGGTGCTCGAAGCATGACATGGCAAGAGGGCATGCTTGTAATTCAGTGAGGGTAGTTGGCTCATCCCTAACATGTTTGCCACTCTTGTGATGTCTCCTGGGAGTTTGTTCTTCCAAGGATGAGTCACTTTGTGTCTCCATCTCATACTTTGATGCCATGATTGTTGTGTGTACTATACTTAGGCTGCCTTTTGATGATGGTGTGAAACTGGGTGCTTTTGTGATATCTACCACCAAGGGGAACAATGATACGAAAGGGAGTATTAGGAGGGGAATAATGTGATAGGAATAGGGGTTATGGGGAGAAGTTTTGTTTAGGGATATGTAGCGGGGTTAGGGGATCTGATAAGGTCGGGTTTGGGGTCTTGATAAGGTAGGGTTTTGGGGTGTTATGTTGACCAAAGAGTGGAGGGATAGGGGATAGGGTTTGGTAGTGTTTTTAGGGTAGGGAAAATAGAAAAAATGAGAAAGGGGGGATAGGGAAAAATGGTAGGAGTGGGAAAAATGGTAGGAAAACAGAGCCTTGGCATCAACACCACAATTATGCAACCCTAGCCACCATAGTTTTGATGTCTTTGAGTGGTTGGTTTTATGATTTTTATGGCAATTAAACATAGCCAAGAACCACCATATCATTCATAAAATTTGATAAGCAAGCCATGATATAGGGCCTACCTGTCAATTTGATGGGTTTCACAAGCAATTTGAAGGAATTTGGCACGATGTCGGCCCTTTTTGGGTGTGCGTCGTGCGCTAAACATAGTGCACCATGCCTTGGGTGTGCGCCGCACCCATTGAAAAATGCACTAACAGGTGGCTTTGTGTGCACCGCACCCTCTGTGTGCACCACACCCCTTTGTGTATGCGCCACTCTCCTGGAAACTACCTCCAACTCACTCCAAACACACACTTTGCCTCTCAAACACTTTGCAATGTTTCCCTATGCACTTGATTTGCACAATGCCTCTGATTTTGGTGGAAACTTGTATATAAAGGCTTTGAAGTCATGGGTTAAATATTTGCTTCTCCAAAAACCCATTTTTCTAATGTTATGTTTTGACACTTTTTCACTGACTTAAAGCAACATTGATTTTCACTTTCCCTTTGGAATTTTAGCTCAAATGATGAAATTTTCGGCACACTTTGCAGGGATTGCATGACAGGACATTTGGCCACAGAAACCATGACTGCACCTGAAGAAATCAACTGATGACTTTTATTTCATTTTTTTGAAAATTTTATCACAAATGACACTATTTGAGTTTTCTTCAAAACATAGTTTTGAAGAACAGTAGAGGTCTATCAACATGACGATGAAACTCTCTAAATCATAACTTTGTAAGGGCCTCACTCTGGCCTGCATGGCTTTATTGGACATGTTTGAAGACCAAATTGATTAATTCCTGGACCTAATTATCGAAAACGACTTTTGTCCATTAAAGGACCAGACCTTGAATGTCATGGACTTTAGTGATCACTGACAAAAGACCTGAGCTAGCAGGAGCCAGACATGAGGGGAAATGACTGGCATGACCTTTTCCGTCAGATTATGGCATGCCCCTAGTGGAATGTAGCTGGGTGAATGGAGTAGGACACCTAAAAATGAAATGCATAAAGAGTTTTGATCTCTGACGGAGGATTGACCAGACCGACTCTAACAGTCTCATTCTTTGGGTCATTCTTGGGGTGTGGTTTCCAATTGACCACAGGTTTCCCCTTTATTGGGGTTTCATCCCACAAACACTTTATCATTTATCCTTATCGATAATGAGTAAATATTACAAAATTATAGGAAAGAAAGAAAGAAAGTAATACTGCAAAAAATAAATAAAATTAAGTAACTAATTAGTTAAGTAAAAAAGCTAAAACATACATGATTGGAACAAGAATTAAACCTAAAGATGAACCACACTCATTGGTTCAAAACGCATCGACCAAATCTTCAATGTGATTTCTTCCGAAAAATTCTTTATACATTAAGAATTAACCCATTTAATTTTATAAAACTTTAATTAATATAATAAGTTCCAAATTTATATTTAAAATATTGTGGCATGGCTTTAGCCCCTATGGAGAAGTTAAAATAAACATAATTAATAGCTAAATCTAATATGACTAAGAACATTTATTTTTCTCATAATAGCATCATGAGGCTATCATTCACATGAGAGTAAATCTACCACCACTGGATCATATAACAACGAGTTCATGCATGTTTTACTTGTAAAGTGTAGTTAACCTTCAGGTATATCAATGAAATGGATAGAGAAACTTCAATATTATAACTTGCAACATCCATTTTATCCTTTTGTTATGTCAATGTTTTATTCTTCTACACAAATAATTGTTTTGCACCAAATATTATATAAATCATAGGTATAGAAACCATAAAAGCATAGTGAGCTGAACTTTTAGTATAATTAGATACATTTTTATTTTATTCACTTCATTTGAATATGAGTCAAAGCTTGTTACAGTCCAAGGGATGATGTATATACACGTATAGCGAAGTGCTATAACAACTATCAAATGATTCTCTAGTGGCAAAAACATGATGTACAAAGGAAAGTATATAATGGTGGTGGGGTAGGTGGTGACCAAGTCTAATAAAATAACTAGAAATGAGAGAGAATGCATCTTTTCCATATTGTACAATGATTTTCACATTCTTCAAAAGACCTTATTAGTCCCTGCCATCTGGCAATGGCCAGGGACTATAGTAATCGAAAAGCATGTACTTAACATTACTTCACCTGCTTGAACGCACTTGTTAGTCGAGCATAAACAAAGTTTTTTAGATCATAATGGTTTATGGTCTTATTTGGCCTCTTCCCGAGGCAGAGGCGCTGAAACCATATGTTATCTTGGATTTGTCTGCGTCTTTCTTCATTCATTTTTCTGAGCTATTGATTAATGCTAACATTAATCTGGGAATATAAAATGCTAGCACGCTAGCTCTTATTATATTTGAGCTATCACGAAGCTGAACCATCCAGCAGGCTCTTTACAGCAGTAAGGATATGTGTCACTCTGCATGTTGCTGTGTCCGTAGAACAGATGCTCTGCATGTTGTTGTGGTGTCTACAACACAAATGTTGCTGAAAGCAGACAAAACAGATGTTGTATAAGCATACCTAGAAGCCAGATTGATATGCATAACCAGTTGTTTCAGGTGGTGAAGAACGAGACCGGATCGAACAGTAGTTTCAGTAACAAATTCATATTGCTGAGGGATTTCAGTAACAAATTCATACGCATAAGATATTTCTGAGGGACGAAGCACCACATCCATGACTTGCAATGCTTCTTGCAGAAGCGACACGGGCTCCCCTGCTAAGTATTGTGCGAGTTTCTTTAAGTGAATCGTTGCGCCCTGCCTGAATAGCACTTGGTAAGTCCTGAATTTCAGTGAGAACCAAGATAAGGGTACATATTTTATTTAAGAACATGAAAAAAGAAAAAACTGAAGTGTTGGGTTGAATATTTTTTTGTAGAGACTAGCTCATTTACAAAAATCATCACTCTTTATGCATGTAAAAACATACCCACAATCTTAAATTACAAACCTGGATTTGCAGTTTCTAGCTGTCTGTGCAAGCTCTCTACCGAAACTCGACCTGCAGTAAGTTGCAAGCAAAACAAAAAGGAGTGATCAAATGCAGCAGAAACAAAAGCTCTCTGCCTCTGTAAAATCACACGGCAACTCAGCGGTCACGACTTCAATTTCTCGTAAAAACCCAAATGTGTTGTGGGTGCATTAGCTGTTAATGAATGAATTGATCCTATTTTGAGCTACTAAGATGTATACTATTCTTCTACAAAGAAACAAGAAACCTGCAAAGAAAATAATTACATAATGGAGCATCCGCTAGTATTCTCATCGCTGAACATGTTGGTGTCAACTGTGGCATAATCTGCTGGATTTGGAGGGTAAGCGTAAACAGTGGGAGGATATGGAGGCCTATATGCTCTTCATTTTAACTCTAATGCATCATACAAACCCCCTAGGTCTTTGCAATCAACGTCTACAATCATGCTCTGCGTCTTTCTTCATTCATTTTTCTCAGCTGTTGATTAATGCTAACATTAATCTGGGAATATAAAATGCTAGCGTGCTAGCTCTTATTATATTTGAGCTATCACGAAGCTGAACCATCCTAGCTCTTATTATATTTGAGCTATCACGAAGCTGAACCATCCTAGCATGCTAGCTCTTATTATATTTGAGCTATATCGAAAACTGCCTTACTGTTCATAACCTTGGGCGGTTTCTTAGTTTTGTTACTGTTCATACCCTTGGGCAGTTTCCTGATTTTGATATTGTTCATACCCTTGAGGATTTTCCCCGTTCTGATATTCTGCATACCCTGGGACTGGTATTGTGCATACCCTTGTGGGGTTTCTTGGCTCTGGTATTGTTCATACACACCATAGAAATTGGGGGCAACGACTTTGACAATGCATACAGCCTCAAATCCTTGAGAGAATAGGCTCCTCCCTACATTTTCAACTATCTTTTTGGTTCAGTTATGAAATGCCCAAGATTAACCTACAATGTTACCTGTCACCGCCATCCTGCTTTCTTCTGCCTGGACGATTAGCAATTTGGAAAAATCATTGTAATTCCATAGTCGTCAGCCACGTCTCCATCATGCATTATGTTTATTTATCTTTTCCACGTCTCTGCAATAAGAATTATTTAATATTTTAATAATTTCTTAAATAGTTTATACTTCATAACTTAATGTTTATATTTCAATATAAAATAATTTTATTAAAGAAAACTATTTTAGACATCGATATAGCTATGACTAGTGATAATGTTGATCAAGATTTAGACAACACTGCGATTAGTAGGGACTTTTCCTACAGAATGAGAGCCCTTTCTTTGTTCTTCATGGATGCATTGCATCACACTCCCTGCAAAGTAAAAATGCACAAACTAACTAACACCGAGTTTTGTCATGAACTGGGAAGATAAATAATAGAGTTCAGTAGTAACTCCCTACGTTTCCTATGAACAGGACATCTTGACCAGAAGTTCTATCCAATTAAAAAGAAACTAAATTCTTCCCAACCTTCATGTGTAAGTCTACAGCAAGCAGCTCTCATTGTACAAACTTCAGGACCATTAACATACTACAGTATTGAAAGCTTCATAAGCCCATGATCCAGAAACTCATGGCAATGATCAGCATATCTCCACCCATTTAAGATGTGGTGCTAATTTGCTACTATGCCTCCATAATTTTGGCAGGTGGCTTGGCAGAAGTGAAGTTTCAGAAAAGAAGCCAGCATTACACTCGTATCGTGATGCAAAAGCATAAAAAACCCATAAAAGACAATAATATTAGAAAGCACATACGAACTCCCCACTGCTATCGACGTTAAAGTCTCCATCATTTTCCAGATCCATGTCATCCAATTCGAAGCTGCCTCCAAAGTATGACCCTGGTGCAGGGATCCTAGCTTCTGCAATAATTCTCATAATCTCGTCAATACTTTGAGTAGGCTGGTCAGGATCGTCAAACTCATTACTAATAGTATCAGCTGCATCTACTAAATCTGCACATTTTCAACTATCTTTTTTGTTCAGTTATGCAATACCCAAGATTAACCTACAATGTCACCTGTCACCACTATCCTGCTTTCTTATGCCTGTACGATTAGCAATTTGGAAAAATCATTGTAATTCCATAGTCTTCAGCCACGTCTCCATCATGCATTATGGTTATTTATCTTTGCCACGTCTCTGTAATCAGAATTATTTAATATTTTAATAATTTCTTAAATATTTTATACTTCATAACTTAATGTTTATATTTCAATATAAAATAATTTTATTAAAGAAAACTATTTTAGACATCGATATACCTATGACTAGTGATAATGTTGATCAAGATTTAGATAGCACTGCAATTAGTAGGGACTTTGCCTACAGAATGAGAACCCTTTCTTTGTTCTTCATGGATGCATTACATCACACTCCTGCAAACACTCCTCGCAAAGTAAAAATGCACAAACTAACTAACACCGAGTTTTGTCATGAATTGGGAAGATAAATAATAGTGTTCAGTAGTAACTCCCTACGTTTCCTATGATCAGGACATCCTGACCAGAAGTTCTATCGAATTAAAAAGAAACTAAATTCTTCCCAACCTTCATGTGTAAGTCTACAGCAAGCAGCTCTCGTTGTACGAACTTCAGGACCATTAACATATTGCAGTATTGAAAGCTACATAAGCCCATGATCCAGAAACTCATGGCAATGATCAGGTTGCAATGTATATCTAATCTAAGTTGGAGCATATCTCCACCCATTTAAGATGTGGTGCTAATTTGCTACTATGCCTCCATAATTTTTGTAGGTGGCCTGGCAGAAGTGAAGTTTCAGAAAAGAAGCCAGCATTACACTCGTATCGTGATGCAAAAGCATAAAAAACCCATAAAAGACAATAATATTACAAAGCATATACGAACTCCCCACTGCTATCGACGTCAAGGTCTCCATCATTTTCTAGATCCATGTCATCCAATTCGAAGCTATCTCCAAGGTATGACCCTGGTGAAGGGATCCTAGCTTCTGCAATAATTCTCATAATCTCGTCAATACTTTAAGTAGGCTGGTCAGGATCGTGAGACTCATTGCTAATAGTATCAGCTGCATCTACTAAATCTGCACATTTTCAACTATCTTTTTGGTTCAGTTATGCAATGCCCAAGATTAACCTACAATGTTACCTGTCACCGCTATCCTGCTTTCTTCTACCTGGACGATTAGCAATTTGGAAAAATCATTGTAATTCCATAGTCTTCAGCCACGTCTCCATCATGCATTATGGTTATTTATCTTTGCCACGTCTCTGCAATCAGAATTATTTAATATTTTAATAATTTCTTAAATAGTTTATACTTTATAACTTAATGTTTATATTTCAATATAAAATAATTTTATTAAAGAAAACTATTCTAGACATCGATATACCTATGACTAGTGATAATGTTGATCAAGATTTAGACAGCACTGCAATTAGTAGGGACTTTGCCTACAGAATGAGAACCCTTTCTTTGTTCTTCATCGATGCATTGCATCACACTCCCTGCAAAGTAAAAATGCACAAACTAACTAACACCGAGTTTTGTCATGAATTGTGACAGGCTAGGTACGCCGCTCACCTGTATCAATTATGGGGGTAGAAACTAAAAGATTAGAAAAGGGATTAGACGCAGAAGAAGAATCTTATGCTGGGCATGGTCCTATTGATGTTGATTCAATTGAAAAGCAGGCTACCCAATATAGTTATAAAACAAACTCCTCCCCAGGAAGACGAAGGTGGGTTCAGGAGTGAAAGGTAAGTGAAGCGTACATGAAATATCGTCAAAATGGCATAACTATCTCTTTCTCTTTACTGGGAGCTGCTTGCCCAGACAGAAAGCTAGGATCACAGTCTCTGTCCACTCTAAGGAAGCCCCGTCCACTCTAAGGAAGCCCCGTCTGAAGACAGAGAGGCCATTGGGTTGGGAGACAAAAGGACAGTGTGAGGACAACCAAAACAGGGCAGCACTTTTATTTATCAACAAAAAACTTAAAAGAACTCTGCCGCAAATCCAATTCCAGGGAGACACAAGGACAGCGTGAGGACAACCAAGATGGGCCAGCAATTTTATCAACCAGCTTCAAAGCACTCTGCCGCAAATCCAATTCCAAATGTGACTTGCATGAAGGCTTTGAATTTTCCCATGACTCCTTAAACGCTGAGTGATGGGTACTATTTTCAAGTGCACAAGATTCTATTCTCAGAGCTCAGCTTGCTTTTCATTTCTTCTCTCCATCTATTCCATTTCTTCTCTCCATCTATTCCACTAAGTGGTGAAACTTGAGCACCACAATGGTACTCCATAATCTCCCTTTCACATATTTGAATCCCTCTCTACCTCCCTCGAGTTGCATAGACTGCACTTACGGCTGACAGTCGTAGTGTGCCATTGTGTGCCATTTTTCCTCCGAGTTGACTCTCCCCACGTCGGAAATGCATCACACCAACGAGATCTGTGCCTGAGCATAACACCACCTTCGACTTCCTCAGCAAATCATGAGCATAAGATTCTTTATCTGGTTAATATTCTTACTTTGTTCCAGCTACATATGCTTATAGTGCTAGATATGATGTAGGTTATGCTTTTGGTTCAAATGCACCTACCTATGCCTATGATGGGTAAACAACTGTCTTTCTTTTTGGATATGCTGCTATTAGATCTTGCTCATGATCATCATCAATTTATTCATCCCTAATCTCGTATTTTGCTTATGCCTTTTCTATTTCTGTTTTATATAAGATGCTACCTTGACTCTAGCTACTAGCTTTGCTCCTGTGTCTACTGCTGCTTACTCAACCGCATCAACTGCTATTTCATCGACTGAATCATTCCCGCATCAACTGCTATTTCATCGACTGAATCTTTATCCTGTTAATTTGGAATAAATATGCATCTCAGCGAGCACTCGAACTATTCAGCAAGCACTTGACCACCATCAGAATCAATATGCCTCTACACTAGCAAGAATCAATATGCCTCTACGCCAGCAAGAGCAAGTAAGAGCACGCCTCATATAGCCCATGCAGCTAGCCGGCTTAGGGCAGGGACTAGCTGCCCCGCAGCACATCCTGTTTTGAAAATTGACCAATCCATCTCTAGAAAGCCCCACCTAGAAGTGCGAAGATCCTTTTCCAAGAAAGGATTAACAGTTGAGTTGAATGCTGGTCATAGATGTTAGAAATGATTTCTATAAAGAACTTGGAGAATGGTGACAAAATAAATAAAACCTTAAGTGGTGCAATCCAACAAAAGTTACTCTCCGTACACACAAATGATAAGGGGCCCACATATTAGAAGCATTTAGTCAAAGCCATTGTTTGGTACGTACACAGTAATCTCTGCCAAACCTTTAACTTTCAACACGAGTTTAATGTCTTCTGAGCTTATACTGATTCCCCACTCAGTTAGATCTTCCACAACATTCACACGAACACATCTACTCCACGCCCATAAGACGATCGCATGTCCTTGTGGGACCTTCGATTTTAGTTTATTGAAGTCCCCAGGTTATGAATTCACGGCTTTATCGTAAGATTTTGAAGTGTCTAGCTAAACCTTATAATGACAAGGGAAGGAGCTTCTTAACATAAAACATCAACCATCTTTCAAAGAGAATGAATGATAATTTAAATAGCTAAATGAACAAAAAAACAATGAGCTTTTAAAGCTTTGCTTACAAGTGCATAGGACTCCTTTGTCTAAACGTGTAGATAATGATCCACTCATATTCTAATGGTGACCCCACATGTATTTAAAGCAATTGAAAGTTCAATGTAAAGAATTATCCATGAGAGGGAAAGGATTATCACACTAGATGGTTTGAAACACACCGACAAAAAGTTTCTCATGTAATTTTCACCAAAAGATAGCTCAATAATTATAATATGGATCACATAAGCCTAAATTTAGAGATATTTGTCTTGTTTTGAGCATTCTTTTTCTTTTAGATTGTGGTTTAATTTAAATTTGGATCAACATGTATTAATATTTTAAGTATTTTTTCTATGTTATCTACATGATACCAAATATGTGTGTAATTGTTATTCAAAATATCGATAACAAAAAAAATTTGAAACAATGAAGTTTAAATTTTGAGCTCAAAATTTTTGAGTTTAGTTTGGATTTATGTGTATATTACATCATTGGTTCTCCCTCTCAATATTGTCTCCATTCAATAGGCACATACATTGAAACACATTCCATTAGATGTTATGATGAACAACTTCACATTCAAAACAATTAAGTTCTCAAATTCCTAAGCTATTTTTAGTTTGACTAGAATCATGCTTGGCATTATTGTTTTTGACCTTAACTTTTTTTCAAGCTCCTCACCCCCTCCCACTTGTTCAAGCTCTTGCAATATGACCACTCGATAGTTAAAAATATATTGTTGGACCATTGAACCCAAAAAACATTATTCACAAAAGACATGACATGAGTCACTTTGGGTACAAGAAGGTAATGAGTGGAAAGATTACTAAAACTAGAAATAGTTTTAGAAACAATTACTAAGCAACTGAGAAATCAATAAATTATTGAGTACCTCATCAAATGGAAGAACCTACCAGTGGAAGAAGTAGCATGGGAAGATGAGTTGTTGATGTAGAAACACTCATAGATAGTCAAGTGTTGATGATGATTCAAATTTAAACAGGAACACAAACAATTATAGATATAGCCATAAAGACGGAGATGCAATAGAAATAACACTTCATTTCATGAATATCAGATATTAAAGTATGCTTACAAATATAATGGAAAGAAGACTAGCTTGGGCAATGATAGCTTATCTTTGAGAAGAGATGTGGCCGCTACCTACGTTTGAACTGAGTTACAATGAGGCTCAAGCGCCTTTTTATAATCGAACAATAAGAGAAAAACCTAAACAACCAAAAGCCTAACCGAGGAGATGTAATACCAAAAGAGTTTACAGGCCCCGTTGGGGTTAATTGGGAAACCAACTTACCGGGGTCGTAACTTGGTCATATTATCTCTGTTTTACGCGTATGATACCTCATTGGGAATATCTCTCCGAGGACTATATCTATCAATGTGATTGCCTTGGAAATTTCCTCAGCAATGTTTCCCAAAAAACATCGTTTAGGACCTCAAAATGGCTTTGGAAGTTCATGACCTGAAAAACTTCCAAAAATAGTAAACTGTGCTACAATTAAGGAAACTGAAATATTAAAAGAAACAATGGTGAGGGTCCATGTGGAATAGGAGGGTGGCCACCAAGATCCACCTGGATCAGTCATCCCCTCTTAGGAAGTAATGGTCCCCATTGCGTTGAGCTCCTCCATGAGATGAGGAAACTTATGCTGAACTTGATCCCTCCTAAGCCATTTGCCTTGCTGCAAGAGTTGGCAAGCTTTGACAACTCGATATAGCTGGATCTTCTACTAGCGAGTGTTCTTGATCTACGTGCCCATGATCTGATCAATTATAGCCTGTTCCATGCAGTCTAGATTTAACTCTATTGGTGTGAGTTGTTTTGCATTCTCAGATTTGTCCAACAACAGTGGAAAGTATGACTGAAGGAGATCTACATTGAACATTGGGTGCAGGCCAAGGAATGGTGGAATGTTGAGCTCAAATGCATTGTTTCCCACAGCCTTGGTAATGGTGTAAGGACCATATTAGAGTGATCTGAGTTTCCGATAGGCTCTAGTAAGTCATTCATTCTGCAAATGAAACGAGACTTTGTCGCCCACCTAAAACATATGTGGCACCTGATCTTGATCACGTCGCTGCTTGTACTTGGCATTTTCCACAATGGAGCGGCAATATATTGGTCCATTGGGTAGAGATTCTCTGGGAGTCAGAATGAACGAATGCTTGACTTGACAGTGAAATGGTACCCCTCTGGGTGAGGAGAAGATGTCCCTGTATTCTTTCATGACCGTATCCACCTACTTCTGCTGCGTGGAGGAACCCTTCTTGGGGGCCATGGATGTTGCTACAATCTTCCGCTTACTTTAAGAGTGAACCAGAAAGAAAATAAATTTCCTAGTCTAGGAGATGATCTTACTGCATTTCTTAGCAGATATCAAAGAGGTGGCGGTAGGTGGGGCTACCTCTAGTATTCGGTATAATGTATTTCCCAAAGAAATGATAACAAAGCGAGGTCTAGACTCATATACAAAATGTCACTTCCATAAGTATGGTTTTCCTAATAATACAACACAAATGTCAATAGGAGAAACATCACACAATACCTCATCTGTGAAGGGCTTGACTTCGTAGGGAAGGTGGCACAGTTGGCTGACTCGGAGATCTCGTCCTTGGTGAAGCCACCCAATACTGTATGGCTGCGGGTGTGTTGTAGTCGGTAGACACAACCACTTCACGACCTCTACTGAAATGAGGTTATTTTGGCTCCCACTATCGACAACTAATTGTAACGATGAACCCTTCATCCACATTTGTGAGTGGAAGGGACACTCCCCCTCCTCTAGGTCTTCAAGCTCATTCTTTTGGATTTTGGCGGTGGAAACAGTGGTGCTAGGCTCCGCATCAATAATATCCTTCTCTTTGTCATTCCTCTTGTCAGGTTCTGACTCAGGGTCTGAACATGCATCTAATTCTGAAGGCTTCAACTCAGCCACCACAAACTGCTTGGCCCGACACTCACTTGTGTTGTGAGCGGAGGTCTTATGGAACTCACACGACTTTCCTATGTACTTCCTTGACTTCATGGTGGTGTACTTCTCTTACATCTTCAATGGGTTGTCTTGGGTCACCTCGCCTTGGCTTTTTCATTGGTTTTGTAGTTTTGGGGCACCTTTCCCTTGCTTCAGATTCACAGATCCAAAGTCTCACTTATTTTGTTTAAACTTATGCTTGATGTGCCATGCTGAGTGAGGAGAGGTCCAAGAACTCCATGTCATCCTGGATGTACCTGTGTAGGCAATCGCGGTACTTGATTACCAAATATTTCTCAGAATCCTTGATACCCAACTTCGTGCGAAGGGTATGAAAAACATTGGTAAAATTTGGCATGTCTTGGTCCCTTCGCTGTCGCAGCATGGTCCACTTTATGTATTTATCCTCATAGCTCCTGAATGGGTAGTACTTCTCCTTGATGGCGTCCCGGAATGAATTCTAAGTCGGTGTAGCTGAAAACAATGAGGGTTCTCTTTCATTCTTCTGCTCACAGTAGGTTTCTGAATAGTCCTTGACTTGGGGGGCAACTTTAAGAAGTGCAAAAGTGATCCTTTCCTGACTAGAAAAGTCATGAACAAAAAAATATCCTTCTAGCAACCATTTATCTACAACATCTACATCTATTTAGCCCTCAAATATGGGAATGTCAAAGTTAACTTGTATCTTAAAGAGTGTTGTACTTCGAGAGATGATGCATCGTCCCTGGGTAGCCGCTGAAGGATCTAGGCAAAGTTGTCCATCATCGCGTTCCTTTGTCACTCGAGGGCTTCCTCGACCAAGATTTTGATAGGATCTCTTGCCCCCTCATCTCTCTTTTCATCCACCATGGGAGGCCATTGGGATTTGTGAGGTTGGTCTTGCAAAGGTTCGACCAATTCAAGCCTTAACTCCTTATCTCCCGACCTCATTGGGGGCATGCAAAGAGAAACAAAGAAAGAGAAAATCGCTCTGATACCAGTAATCTGAATTTAAATAGGAGCACAACAAATTATAGATATAACCATAAATACAAAGATGCAGTAGAAATAACAGTTCATTTAATTAATATCAAATACTAAAGTATGCTTACAAACAAAATGGAAAGAAGACTAGCTTGGGCAATGATAACTTATATCTCAAAAGAGATGTGGCAGCTACATGCCTCTGAACTGAGTTACAATGAGGCCCAAGGGCCTTTTTATTATTGAACAATAAGAGGAAACCCTAAACAACCAAAACCCTAACCCAAGGAGATGTAACACCAAGAGTTTATGGGACCCATTGGGTTTAGTTGGCAATCAACATCCTAGGGTCGTAACTTGGTCATATTGTCTCTGTTTGACACGTATGATACCTAGTTGGGAAGAGCTCTGTGAGGACTACAACTACCAATGTGATTGCAATAACAATCACTAATTCAATTTTACAAAAAAAATGTCGTTTAGGGCCTCAAAATAGCTCCAAAAGTTGAGGACCTGAATAACTACCAAAAATAGTAAATTGTGCTACAATAAAGGAAACTAAAAAAAATGAAGGAAATAGTGGTGAGGGTCCAACTAGAATAGGCGGGTGACCACCAATATCCACATGGATCAGACGACAACAATTCTTTGAGGGAGAGGGTTATGTTAGGCCCCATGCTAACCAAAAATCCCCTTATTAAGCCCTAGATATTAAGTGATTATATTTCTATTCTTATATTGTTATGTATGTTAAAGTCTCACATGGTCCCATTTATTTTAATTGTACCATTTGTTTCCTATATATACATTAAGGAGACGTAGTGTTAAGATCATCAAATATTTGCTTGTACATTGTATTCATTGTAAAAGGAGGTTTCCCCCTTGAAGAGGATTGTAATAATTGGTTTCTTATCATTTTGAAGGCACGAGGACAATAACATGTCCTCTATGACTATTTTGTGAATTTTTAGTTGGTTGGAATGCACTCTAAGGTATGATGGCACATCTAACTAGGTTTTTCTTTAATTGATTGTAACCTATAAAAATAGGTCAAAGTGCTCAAGGTTATCATGCACCTTCATCCAATCTCTAGCACATGCTAGTATCATTCTAGACTAGTGTCGATGGAAGGGTCAATCCAACACCCATACTACTATATGTTGCCTCCATGAGCACCCAAGCTCTCCAAGCGACTTCATTCCCAAAGGATGATCACCAAGCTATTTTGAACCAATAAAATCAGCCACCTAATGTACTACTTCATTCTAAAACATAATGAAGAACATTGAACAATTTTTTGAAACTAACTTTTTGAGCTTTGATACCACTTGTCATGGACCTTAAAGTTTTTCACAAAATTTTCCTTTTGTTATCTCTAATTATACAACACTTCCTTACCTCAACAATAGTCAAGTATCTTGACTCACTTGTGGCTACAACAACCAAACTATGCTCTCCACTTAAAGTCTACCCATAACTTCACTTTAAGTTATAACAGTTATGGCTAACACAACCTAGTTCATCCAAAAATAGCCATGCAACGACTCACCATAAGGTCAAAATATCACAAGGATACTTATCCAATATTATACCATAGCCACCACAAAGCAACACAAGGAACATGAGACCCATCCAAGTAAAAACAACCACAATATACAAGTATAGGAAGCACCAAAAGTGAATGCCTTAAGTATATTTATAGGAAAAATGTTACAATGTACAATAGATGAGCATAGTGATAGGCTACAATTATACTAGGCATATGTGCATACATGCACTATCAATAAAACCCTTATAGAGCAAAAGGCCTACCTATTATAGGTCATGTTTTCTTCTTCATCTCACTTGTCCAATGCAATTTCTTATACTATGCCTAGCCCAAATCTTAGCACCGCTACAGAGATTCTTACATTCCTTGAATGACTTCTAATTCTTTGATAAATGTCTTTACACATTGAGACATCTTCCCTTTTATATGACACATGTTATGCACTTGCAAACCTCTTCATTATAAGTTGTGGACCCATGTGTTGTTCCTCATCTTACTTCAATTCAATGACTTATTTTCCAATTGTATACCAAGTCATTCAACCCAACCTGGATCTACCTAAATCATCCCAAATTTACATAGTCCATCTATTTAAGTATACCTACCAATAATTATTATTCCTAAACTTATGTGAAGCTAACTTCAAATTAATTTTCCCTTTAGTTCTCCCCATCTAACCCATATTCAGAAGGCCTCACTACTCATATAAGAACATAAAAACACTTTCATCTCTTCATAAGTTATTAACTTTGAAACCTTCTCCACCTAGGTAATATACTAACTGCCATCTAACTTTCCATGCAATAAGCAACATTCCATTAAAGGTTTAAATAAAAAAAAATATCCGACTCTCTATATATATAAATAGTATATACGTTTCGTAATATTAAAGATATTAAATAGTAAAGCATTTTATTCTCTTTTGTGATTTTCGTATCGTAATATTAAAGATATTAAATAGTAAAGCATTTTATTCTCTTTTGTCATTTTCATATCGTAATATTAAAGATATTAAATAGTAAAGCATTTTATTCTCTTTTGTCATTTTCTAATTCATTTAAGATATTAAATACCAAAGCAGTTTATTCTCTTCTGTCATTTTCTAATTCTCGACGGGACGTAAGTACAGTGTACACCCTACCACATGTACGCGGACAGCAGCTATAGGATATCTGGTCAAACACCTATACTGATAATCCAGCGATTCTGAGCATTTCTAAGAAGGTGTAGGCGATTCCAATATATTTAACCATAGTTACCAAATTCGAATTCAAATTCGGTTTCTAATTCAATTCGGTACCATAAAAATTCCAATGAAAATTTTCTAGTTTGGAAAAAATTCGATAGTATACATTATAAAAATTTGAATATATATACTCTATTTTTTCAACAATAAGATATTTCCACTATTTTATTCAATTCATTTTAGATTTTGAATCATTTTTAATAACTCTAGACTATATAACGACATTTAAGATAAAATTAAAAATAAAATACCCATACATCCTCTTTCCACTAAAAAATTATATCCAAAACTCTAATAGATAAATACATATTTAAAAAATCACCAATCTAAATTTATTTATGTAAAATGTGTCAAAATATAAATATATTTAGAAAATCAATAATAACCATCCTCACAAGTTTTCTTTCTATTTTTTTAATAGTTGCCCGACGTTACAAAAATAGAATAAAATTGAAAAATAAAACTTTCCCATTTACATAATTTTTTTTCTATTTCCTTTCTTTTTCTAAATAAACACAATTATATGTTCAAATTTCAAACCCTAACCTTATAGGTTAAGGAATCTTGAGCAAAGCGATCCTAACATTTCGAAAGTAGCACTAACTCCTGACTCATTAGAAGAGCAAAGCGATCCTAACGTTTGGAAACTAGCACTAACTCCTGACTCCTTAGAAAGCACTAATGTTTCGAAGCGAGTTCTCTTCACCATGAAGTATTACTTTCTTTGAGGAGGATCAAACGAAGAAAACCGTAATCGAACCGACTCGAATTTCCTCGAATAATTCGCCCTACGAATCGAATTGACGAATTTCCGAATTTTTTGTCTTGATTCGGATGTATTTGGTAACTATGCAATAAATTATTAAACTTGACTAATTATTTGTTATGTTCACTGTGCAGTTGACAGATAGAATTTTGGGCAATGCTAATTATTTTTTCTGTTGTTGTACCGTGCAGGTGACAAATACAATACTGGGCAATGCTAAATATGTATTCCCACAGATTAATCGTTTTCAAATTCTCTAGAAAAATTTAGGAAGATATGTTTTTGTATATATCTCGCTAGTGAAATTCTCACTTTTTCTCTTTGTTGTATGGCTTGCTCGAGCAAATTGTCAAGCGTATTTAGGACGCCGCATTTCCGCACTATGAATTTGACAGAAAATATCTAATATCTTTCAGCAAGCCTGAAGAAATAAAGGGACAATGCAGATATGTTCGGAGAGCTTGATAGTTGGGTCAAGATCAGAAATTCTCTGAGATATATCCCTTGATGCGGTGATTCTTGTACAAAAGTTGAATCAAGATATCTCTCCTTAATATGAATAAGAAAATTTTCTTTTTGATTAGAACGCAAGGAAGGGTTCAAATCTGCAAGGCAACACAATTGTTTGAGGTTTGGTCAGGCAGACGTGTTGGGACAAACGCTTGTTATATTTGAAGACAAAGCATACTGTGTCTTCCATTGGATATTGCACCAATTTATGTTTAACGATAGAAAAATGTTGGGTCCAACTACTCATATTCATCTAACTAATTCCCGGCTTCTCTAATTTGCACAATAATATTTCTAAATAGCAATTTTTGTTCCATTCATTGAGAGATTCACTACCATTGACATGTGTATATATTTCTTAATACCGGTGATAACTAAAATCAAGAAGCAAATAGTTGGGGATGGCTAATTATAAAACAATGCCTTACATATAGAGAAACACATGTTCATCAACAAAAACATAAAAATCACACACATCCCATTCTACATTAAAGATGGAGAAACTCCATATTATCAATAAGTCAATTTGAGAACCCTCTCCAAAGGTCATCACAAAATATTTACTATTTTAATATTAGGCAAATCACACAACTCAAACTTACAATTCTAAGAAATTCTAATCAAATTTAGATAAAATGAAGTGGAAAATATAAGAAAGACACAAAACCATCAAATAGTTAAACCAACTTAGATCCATCTTAACTTGGGATCATCTATCAAGCACTCAGAAGGATCAAATCTCTCGAGGTGCAAACCTCTTTTTTGAGTGCAAAAATTGAGGAAAGGTCTTCACCTCCATATATTTTTTATCCCACTAAGGGCTTAATAGATCCAAGGTTAAGATGGATCTAAGATGGTTTCATTCACGTGAGGCCATAAAAAAATATGTGGAACATCTAATTCTTTTGATAATTTTAAATATGTTAAATATGTCTAAGATTAATCTTGTCATTTTAATTTTAAATTTGCTGAATTAGCTCATCTTGTTGAGATGATGGAGACTTTTAATAACTTGAACCATGAATATTAATGAAATAAAAATTTTGAATACAAAGTGACAATGTAATTGTGTTAAATGATAAAGAATGTGAATATAATAATGTAGTCAATTACAAATAGTCTTAATTGTGATTAATCTCAAACTATTTTATTCTACTATTCTTACTATCATATTTTCATATGGATCACATGAAAAGGAGGTCGTAATCGTAGACCATTCAATTCTTTAACTCACCCTATTGCATTAAATGTCATACCTTGTCTCTCTTTCTCTCTAATATTAATAGTATCTTTCTCCAAAGTCAATCATTATGACTTATGGAGTGCTAAACAAGAGTAAGTTTCAATGGTAGTTATTTTCTATTACCTCATTTGAATGAAAAGTGACTAACAATGTTGAAGGATGAAAAATGGGAATAATAAGAATGTAGTCAATTACAAATAGTTTACAGTTTCAAGAAGCAAACATTTCAGTTAAGTGAACATTTTATTTAAAATGAAAATTCAGGTAGTTTTATTGTTGAATTATTGTAACATAGAAATCAATGTAGGTCGACAATAATTTTTTGTGCTTACACTGAAATCAGTGCACATTGTTAATCTAATTACCTTCAAATTAATGTATACTATACATCTAATTACATCAAATCATAAATCAATATCTACATTGAAATGAATGAATCTAATGCAAGCAATCAAATAGGATTACAAATCAACATATACACTTAAATCAATGCATCTAATGCACGCAATAAAATAGGATTAGAAATTAAGATCTATACTAAGATCAATGCATCTAGTGCTAGCAATCAAATAGGACTAGAAATCAACATCTACACTAAAATCAATGCATTTAGCACAAGCAACCAAATAGGATTAGAAATTAGCATCTTCACTGAACTAAATGCATCTAGCGCAAGAAATCAAATAGGATTAGAAATTAGCTCATCTACACTAGAATCAATGCATCTAATGCAAGAAATCAAATATAATTAGAAATCAACATCTACACTGAAGTCAATGCATCTAGTGCAAGTAATCAAATAGGACTAAAAATCAACATCTACACTAAATTCAAGTATCTAGCACAAGAAATCTTCTTAACTTTCTCTTCCCCCTCAATATATATCTATATCTCCCTCGATATCTCTTTATTTTCTCTCTACCTCACCCCCCACACACACATGCTCTCTCTCTCTCTCTCTCTCTCTCTCTCTCTCTCTCTACACCCCTTCCATTTATATTTATATCTCCCTATGTCTCTCCATTTCACCTCGCAAACATACACACTCTTTCCCCATGTCTATCTATGTCTCCCTCCCTTTCCCTTTCTCTCCTCCTTCTCCCCTTCTCTCTCTATCTCCTCCCCCCCCCCTTCTCTCCCTCTCTCTCCCCTTTTATCTCTCTTCCCTCCTGCTCTCGTCTTTCCCTCTCTCTCCAATGCCTTTGTCACTCCCTCTCTCTCTTCACCCTTTTCTCTCTATGTCTTTCTTCACTGAAATTGTTGCATCTAATGTAAGTAATCAAATAGGATTATAAATCAACATCTGCACTAAAATCAATGCATTTAGTGATAGCAATCAAATATAATTAGAAATCAACATCTACATTGAAATCAAGGCATTTAGTGCAAGATCAAATATGATTAGAAATCAACATCTACATTGAAATCAATGCATCTAATGCAAGCAATCAAATACTATTAGAAATCAACATCTACATTGAAATCAATGCATCTAATGCGAGCAATCAAATAGGATTCGAAATCAATGCTTCTAGTGTAAGAAATATTTTTTACTCTCTTTCCCCCCTCGATCTATATCTATATCTCGCTCCATCTATCCTTCTTTGTCTCATTATCTCACCCCCCAAACACACAAGTTCTCTCTCTGTCCATATCTATATATCTCTTCCTTCCTCCCTCTCTCTATCTCTCTCTTCTTCCCTCCCTCCCCCTTTATTCTATATCTTTATCGCCCCATATCTCTCCTTAGACTCTCTATATCACCCTGTAAACATATTCACTCTTTCTCCATATATATCTATATCTCCCTCCCTCTTCTTATCCCTCACTCTATCTCTTCACCTTTTCTTTGCCTCTCTCCCATTTTATATCTATTCCCTCCTTTTGCCCTCTCTCCCTCTCTCTTCATATCCCTTGCCACTCCCTCTCTCTCCCCACCTTTATCTCTCTATGTATTTCTTCTCTAAAACTAATGCATCTAATGCAAGCAGTCAAATAGGACAATAAATCAACATCTACACTAAATCAAATCATCTAGTGCAAGTAATCAAATATAATTATAAATCAACATAGACACTAAAATCAATGCATCTAGTGCAAGAAATATTCTTTTCTTTCTCTCCCCCCTCCATCTATCCTTATTTGTCTCTCTATCTCACCCCCAAAACAAACACACACACTCCATATCTATCTATCTATCTCTATATCTCTCTCTCCCTCCCCTTCTCTATCTCTCTCTTCTTCCTTCTCTCCCCCTTCTATCTATATCTATTTCTCCCTATGTCTCTCCTTCTTTGTCTCTCTATATCACCTTGAAAACATACACACTCTTTCTTCATATCTATCTATATATCCCTCCCTCTTCCTCTCCCTCTCTCTCTTCCCTTCTATCTCTCTTCCCTCCTAATCTCCTCTCTCTCTCTCTCCGCCTTTCTCTTTCTCTCTTCCCCTTCTCTCCCTCTCTCTTCCCTTCTATCTCTCTTTCCTCCTACTCTCCTCTCTCTCTCTCCATCTCCCTTATCACTCTGTCTCTCTCTACATTTCTTCTTACCTGCCTCTCTCCCTTTCTCTCCCACCTCCCTATGTCTCTCCCCCCCCTCTCTCTCTCTCGCTATCCATCGTCCAACTCTATCACTATCTCCCTACTTCTCTCTCTTCAATCCTCTCCACTCTCCCTCACTTTATCTCCATCTCTCCCTTGTCACTCCCTCTATGTCTCCACTTCTATCACTCTATGTCTTTATTCTTCCCTCCCATATATATATGGAGTTAATATATATCCTAATATATATATAATTAATATAACAAATTTAATATTATATCAATCTAAAATTATTAAATTTAATAATATTATATATTAATATAAAAATTTTAATATTAATATAAGATTTCATAATAATAATAATATTTTAATATTATTATTATATTTAATGATGTTTTTCCTTGACATGATAACAAAGAATTCTATCAAATTAATATTTTGACGTATTACAACTTTGACTTGGAAATATATTATGTCTTTAAAAGTTTTAATATATCCATAAGAAATGGTTTTTATTTTTAAAGATTCACCTTACAAATATTTAGTATAAGAAATATTAAAAGATTTTGGAGTCATTTTTTACAAAACATTAAGGATTTCTTATTCTTTGTGTTGAATTAACCTTTTTCCTTTGATTTATGAAAAGGTATTGGATTTAGTAAAGAGTAAAGATGTTTAAAATTTTATCTAATTTGGAATTGAACTCCTAAACACGTGAATTTTATTTAGGCTGACATTAACTTGTTTGAAGAAAATTATTTTTATTATTTTTGTTTTTTTAGGACGGACACACTTACACATCGCCCTCATACTGGGTTGTAGAATGTGACTCTTTGTGCAACTAGACTATAAACATTTCAAATACACTTATGATATAATATAGCAACCACATTAGTAAATGTGGTTGAATGTGCCTCTCGGTGCAACTAGACTATAAACATTTCAAATACACTTATATATAATAGAGCAACCACATTAGTAAATATGGTTGAATGTGCCTCTCAGTGCAACTAGACTATAAAAATTTCAAATACACATGATATAATAGAGAAACCACATTAGTAAATGTGGTGGATATAGGTCAACATTTTCTACCTTTTATATATACACATATATCAACCACATTTACTAATGTGGTTGTGCTATTATTATTATTATTAAAAAAAATTAAACTTTGACTATTACTGACCAAGGTTGAATTTGGTTGAATTTGGTCAACCATGATGACTGAGCATGACTATGAGTGAAAATGTTTTACTATTATTAACAATGGTAAACATTGGATTCACCAAGTTTGATCATAATAAACTAATAATAACAATAATAATATATAATCAACCTTAATATTATTAATATTATTCAACTTTATTAATATTAATACCAATATTATCTAGGAATAATAATATTAGCAGTGGTGGTTGTCAACTTTGTTAATATTAATAATAATATTACAATATTGGCCAAGTTTTATCATAGTTAACTATTAATAATAGAGGAAATAGTCTTTTCCATCGAAATATGGAGATACAATTTCAAGCAAAAATGTGAAAAACTTTGCGGCACTCCAATTCTACAGATTAAACAATTTAAACTCAATTTCTTTTTTTTTTTAAATTTGCTAGATTTTGTTAAAAATTAACAAAAAAATATGTCGTGAAGAAAGGTCATTATGTCTATAATTTAGACTATGTTAATAATAATAATATATTCAACCTTAATATACTAAACCTTATCCATAAATATTAATATTATTATTATTAAGGTTTGTAATAATTTTGGTCAACCCTAGTCCACAGGTCCTTGGATATATGGTGATCGTCTGCATTGTTAAGGTCTTCCTTCCCTACTCTATTAAGATGTGTTTCATGGTCATTATGTCTATAATTTAGACTATGTTAATAATAATAATATATTCAACCTTAATATACTAAACCTTATCCATAAATATTAATATTATTATTATTAAGGTTTGTAATAATTTTGGTCAACCCTAGTCCACAGGTCCTTGGATATATGGTGATCGTCTGCATTGTTAAGGTTTTCCTTCCCTACCCTATTAAGATGTGTTTCACGAATTTTTTTTTTGATTAATTTTAGCCAAAATTCAACAGAGATTTTTAAAAACTTGAGTTTCAGTTGTTTAATTTGTAAAATTCAAGTTTCCCAATGGTTTTTCAGTATGCTAAATCTATATATGCATTCAAAATTGTATTTTAAACAACAACAAAAATCACATTCTTCATTGAAATTGTATAGCTAGATTCGAGTGAAAATTGTTGTTTTGTCTATAATTTAGATTAGGCCTATTATTATTATAGGGTTGACCAATTTTTATTTTAAAAAATAATAATTATGTAATGTGGCTTAATATTATTATTGTTATTAAACATTGTTAAACATTGAGTACATATGACCACCCAAAGTTGACTTTGGTTGATTATGGATGACATAGGTTGATCATAATTGAATATGAGTTATATTTATTGAAAATGACTATAACTATTTATAATAAACATAAGGTTGACGAAATTGAATCATAGTAAAATAATAATAATAAAACAACTTTAATATTAATATTTTTAGTACTAATCAACTTTATTAATATTATTATTATTATTAAACATTATTAAATATTAAACCTTTTCAGAAACCCTAATATTATTATTAAATATTAGACTTTGTTCGCATATCCTTATATTATTATAATGGTATTACACATTATGGTATTACACATTTGGTTTTGCCTCGGGTATTATTGCCTTTGACCCAAAAAAAGTTACAGCTTAAGCATAGTTTAGTTTAACATTATGGATTGGATTATAGTATTATTTAAATTTATTTATTTATTTACACTACCATTATAATGAGTGTTAATGTAAAACCACAATGTCATAGTTCGCAAGCATTTGGAGTTGGTTTCAAATAAATTAATTAGAGTATGGTGAAGGTAAGTAATTTTTCCTACCATGTGTCTTAAACTTCCCGAATGTGTATTAAAACTTCAGGAATAATTATCATTTTGTTGAAATTTACAGACATATAATAATATATGTAGGTCACCAAATCTACTTTTGAATTCATATCCCCTGTTTGTAGCAATGATAGTGTATCCATCAATTAATTTAATTAACTCGCATGATTTCACCAAGTGCTTGGTGGCTAAGTATGGTAGTCGAGGAGCGGAAATCTTGGACCATGGCGGTCTACTAGCTTTGGCCCATGGCAGTTGAGCGACGATCTTCTTCATATTCTCATATTCTTACATTCATATTCTCATATTCTTACACTCTTGATCGTACTTCATGGCTTCAATTTGTGGGAATTGTTTAATAACAAGGGAGCCACTGTGGTGGCGGTAATCCCTGCCGGGGTTTGCCACAACAAACAGCGAGCAACACGTGGTCTTCATGCTGGTGAGACATCGCATGAGGCGGACGTGTGCCGCGAGTTCAATGCGAAACCCATGGTAACTATTATTTTATAATAATTCTATTTTTCTATCTTAAACGAATTTTATTGTTTTTTTATCCTAATTAACTACAATCATATATATTACATTTATAATCAAAATCCTGACCAACTCAACTATAATTATGATTAACTATTGACCATAATAATTATAACATTTTTATCTATATTTTCTTAACCCTGGATCATGATCATTATAACGTTTTTAACTATATTTTCTTAACCCTAATCAAGATGATAATATCATTTTTATCCATATATTAGTTGGACTTCTAGATGTGCTATACACTAATATGTACACAGGAGACAAATCTTATTTGCTTCGACTAGTAATTAAAGTTTCATATTGCATTTGGGAATATATTGTCTCCTCGGGTCGGTTAGTGGGCCTTCACCTTGACTTTCGTGTCCCACTTTTGTTTCATTTTATTCTCGTTTTCTATTACTTATTTACGCTCAAGATTTGAGATTACCTGATGTGTCTGAATGTTTCAAAAATTGCAAAGCCAGATGTATTCATCAAAGTTTTTCAATATAGGTGTCTAAATTTGCAAAGGTCAAATGCCAGTATTCATGAACCCTTGTTACAAGCTAGCTATCCTTTTAAGTGTGATCGCTTGTTCCAAAATTATTGATTCCACAGGATTATCACCAGCAGTTCAGTAAGTTGCGCGAGGTAACCCCAGCAGGACCATTTTTGAAGTATGATCGCCTGTTCCAAAATTCATGGATTCCACAGGATTACCTGGCTCGGTAATTTGCGCAAGGTATCAATGGAAATAGGGAGATTTAAAATATTCAATAATTTTTTTTTTTTACATAAAAATGAGATGAATATATAATTTGACAAAACTTTAAAAAATGTTTAAAAAAATAGTAATTAATAGGAATTCAAGAAGCATTCACATTATGTGCATGGTGTCTTGGATAGATAGTGAAGAGGTGTGTTGTTAAGGTATTGTTAGATGTTAAAATCATTGTTAGCAGTTCATTTGTGCACTTTTTTCGAAAATCTATTTATATCTATTTAATGTTTTTCACATCATATTAATGATGTAAAAGCTTAGTTTGTCTATTACTTTGTCTATTCGTCCAAAATTTTACTTTGAATGAAAATAGTAAAATTATGTTATCAATTAAATTTTATCCAAGAATAATTATTCAATAATTTTCTTTTTCAAGTTATGTGCAAAGTAAGTAAAATAAAGTTATTGTTTTAAGTTGGAGGGAACCTCATTATAAATCAAATAAATTTTCAAGATTGCAAAGTAAGTAAAATAAAGTTATTGTTTTAAGTTGGAGGGAACCTCATTATAAATGAAATAAATTTTCAAACTTTGGAGGATACTAAGAAAAGGAGATGAAGAGGGAAAGCTAAACACAAATGGAAAAAAAAAAAATAGGTGGGAAAAATGTAATCTAATGAGAGAAAAACTTAAGGCAAATGCAATAATGTTTGTTTTATTTATTGATTTATTAAAGTATGTTTTTCTCATTTATTTTATGTAAACTCTAATGCAAAATTTTATAATAATAATTAGAATTGTAAATTTTAATTATGAAAATTATTATTTTTTAAATATTTTAATTTCTTTCGAAATAATTAAATAAATTTATATATTTAAAATATAATTTAAGTAAAATAAAATGGAAAAATAAAACAATGCAATAATAATTAGGTAGTGGGAAACTATTCTCAACTCAAACTAATAATAACGTTTTATCACATTCTCTACTTAAAAGATAAATCTTCCACCAAAATCTAAAAAACAATGCTCTGCTCTCACATTAACAACAACATTATATAAAATTATTAACTTTGAAAATAGATCTTTCACTTTGACCAAATTTATGATAAGGAAAAAAGTAGACTTTCAATTAACCATATAATGGTTTAGTTGGTCAACTCACCTGAAAGCTATAATTATAATTTTGTTCGTTTAATAAGAAGTTACACATTGTAATTACCAAGGAGGCCATTAGCGTGCCATGAATCCAAGTTTCCACCACCATCACATTGGCATGGGACACAACATTCAAATTATTGCACTTCAAGAACACAACAAGTGGCAGTGGTGGAAATGGGTGTATTATCCTGCGTGTAGGAATGTCCAACACCTCACTGTGAAGGATATACCACCACCTGCCCTTTGAAGGATATACGACCACTTGCTCTTTTCTCAAGTACTAGTCTTTCTACTACCCGACTCTCCAACCATGTTCTCACACAATTCCAACATTACTACCACACTCTCCAACCATGTTCTCACACAATTCCAGCCTAATTCCCTGGGTTCAACCATCTCATTACCTGCTCCTTCGAAGATATCGGCTTCATAGGTGATTCATCTGAAAAAACAACACACCAGATTAAGTCTCCCGGCCAACCGTGAGGTCACCCATGGTGACAGTGCTGATATGGATTCTACATATCTAAACTTGATTACAACCCTCAAGAGTAATGTGGAAATAATCCGAACTAAATTACAACATAACAAAATATTGAGAGAGGGAAGCAACGCTATCAGATAACCATCAAAATATTCAAATAAGCGAACCATAGAAAACAAAATTTCATTTAGTTAATTAACTGGCTGTGGGTTTAGATACGGGTTTAGATACAAACTGGGGTCGTAATATTATGCCGAACCCCTTTAAAAGATAAATTACAGTCCTGTGTAAGTTAAACCAAAAAGAAAAGAAATTGTTCAGACAATTTAATGGTTCATAAGACTACAACCTGTGAGATGCATAGATACCATCCGACAAAACTATTTACTTAAACAAAAACTAAGAAAACTACGAAAATAAGTTGTGTTAAATGGAAACATAATGCAGTTAATATCGCGCTCTTCCCACCTGCGACGGAATTTCAATAAATTGAAATTTTCAAAGAAAAAAAGCAGCAAAATTATCTTTTTACAACTATTAAATAATAAATCCACATCAACTGAACTAAATATATTATAACAGTTTCTTCACACATACTCCCGTTCTGGCCGGTGATAAAATTAACCCATTCACTGAATTCGATCTTTAGACTGCTGTGGCACATGAAATTCTCCACGGAAATTTTCAAAATCGTACAGTGCCGCCTCTTTGACTGCTTACCCGAAATTCTTCGGAAGGATCAGTCACATCCTCCATTGATTTTTTTTACTCGCAGAGCTGATGCCACTCTAGCAACCCAGGATTAACAAAACAAAAAAAAACTAAACGGAAAAAAATTTAAGAATGCGCACGGTCGAATATTTGAAATTTGGGAGTTCATGACATAGTTGAGATACCTAAAACCGAGAAGAAAAGGGTTTAATGAAAAGCTTCAGCGGGGTTTCAATGGTGATATCCCACGCAAGTATGTACCCCAAAAGCTAATAAGCAAATTTTAAAGCCTTTGAAATGATGAGGAAAAATTGCAAATGGAGATGGGTTAAAATTAATGAACAATGCAATAGAAGGACCAAATTGGATAAGAGGGTCTAAGAGTCGATGCTTACCTGTTGTTACAAGAGAGACCGTGGCTCACACTCAAAGAGGGATGACTGTAGTTAACATTGTCCCAGTTTGTGAGTTGGGTTACCATTATGCAGTAAAGAATATAGCAACAATTTTATAATAATTACAAACCCTCACCTTAGCACTTCGCAAGTGGTGGACATTCCTCCGACCATGCAGTCCTAGAGATTGCAGGTGAAATTGAGACAAGTGAAACCCCTGTTGCGAAAGTAAAAACCGTAAGGAACCCCTTAATATTGATAAGTTAGAAGAAGTTGCTCACCCAATGAGAAGACTACTCTCGCCATGCAAATCTGCACACTAATATTCCTCGTGCTTTCTTTCGAAACCAACCAAAGAATACGAAAGAAAAAAATATTAATTGAATAGACTTTCACTACCTCAATCCATTTCTGATTAAATCTACTGTCCTCGTCTTGCTGCACCTGCAACGCAAAACACTCAAAGCAGCCTTTAAGAACTTTACACGGTCAGAGACTCTACGCTCCACCAGTGAGGTCTGGTACTTTTCTTCCAACAAAATTGGCTACTTCCAAGCCTCTTGTTGGAATACTTACGAACGTTCCATGCATTCAGATGTAATATGCGGATCTCGCATTACTCAAGCGATACCCAGATTTGTAGGGAACGACTCATGACATGAATCCACTTGTGTTCCACTATTTGTACACTTCATACATGGACGAGCTTCCATCCAGATTATAATTCACACATCCGAAAACAACTCGCATCACTGCTTCTGCAACAAGGACTCTTCCTCTTATATCGTCGAATCCTCCAACTGTGCAGCATGAGCAACAACAAATGACCTCATCCATGAAGTGATGGCCAGGATGTTCCCTTTGCGCTCTTTAAATATGTACTAGCATTACTAGATAGTGAAGATCTCCTTTGAGATGATCTCCTCTGTCAAGAAGCAAATTGGCACTGGTTCGCTGATCTAGATCCGCCCTAGTGCCAGATCTGCCTTTGCGCTACGCAAATCTTCCTCTTCCGTGGAGGTGTATGGATGCCCCATGTTTGACTCTCTCCTAGCGGTAGATCCACACCGGATCTGACTAGTTATTTGTTCATCCAACATTTCACACGTAGACCTAACCAGATGTATCTTGATACACATATCTATATCCAGTATCTTCATACACATATCTATCCTTCATTTAAGTAGATCTGTTCACAATTACATTTTACACAGCATATCTGGCCAATAAAACTTAACATATCAGAAGAAAAAGCATAGACACGGCAATATCGTTACTCCCACTCTAATACCACTGTGATATTTAAAAGGCAAGGTAAAATAGAAATATTAATCACGAATAGAAATAACCAACAATCATACATAACAAGTATCAAGAATTATTTAGGAAAACCCTTACTCTAAATCTAGCCTAATAGAATTCTATTAGATTTTGGCTAAAATCTTTACCAAATTTGTAGGGAGTTTTACTCAACCCAAATAAGATGTTTTAGATAGTTACGTTATTGTTTTCTTCTCTACTTACCATACACTTGAAATAGAAGCGTAAACCTGGTTGAGGAAAATATTGCAGCAAAGGGAAAAGACAATTAGTACTGCATCAACAACCATTTATATGGTAGCATCTCAAGAAAAGGAATCATTGGAGCCTCGGAATTGGCACTTCAGTTATTGTGGATGGATTAGCCATTGAAATCTATGTGTTTTCTTCCTTCCTTTCATGACCCATTTCTTGGTTTAATTTTTGTGCATCATGTATCATATCTAGCTGTTTTCTGATATTCTACTAACTAGGCTATGGGAATTTCATTGGGTAGGTTGAAATGCTAAGATATACGGATCGAGTTAGGGTTGTTGAGAAGGATTAAGAGATTAGATTCTAGGGTTTTACTACATAATCACATTATAACTTCTAATTGGTTTCAAAACCATTTCATATTTTTCTATCGAAAATATTGAAATGGTGAATTATGGGGATCTTGTTGTCTCTTTGTAGGGTTATCTATATATATATATTATATAATATATATATATATATATATAATTGCAGTAATTATTGGGTAATACAACAGTAACTATTTTAGATTTTTTATCAGACATATATCTGGGAACACTCGCATATATAAATATATATTGTCTAATTAATTTGTAGTGTAGTAACTATATAGAATTACAGTAATTATTGGGTAATACAACAGTAACCCTTCTCCCTTCCACCTTTAACAGGAACCCTTTATCTAGCCCTCATAACCTCGGCCGTGATCCCAAAGGAAAAGCCATATGTTCGCCTGTCTCCCCTACTATCTCCCTGGGATCTTGAGATAGAACCCCTTTCGAATGCGATTTAGATTTGCTATTAAAACGAACATCTCTAAATCTTCAACCTCTCACTATCCATAAGCCTTACTGCTCTCCCTCTCCGGTTATGAGTCCTACTTCTGCCAGAAACATCATTGTCCACCGAAAAGAGAATAGAGGAAGTCGACACTTCAGAGGAAGAAAGGGTAAAATGGATCCGACTATTTAAGACCTATCCTTGATTGACATTCCTATATTTGTAACTACTTCAGATGATTCCCTATCTGCTGGGCCTCTTAGAGAAAGTCGGCCATCAAATGATCGACATGTTTAACATTCTCTCTATGAACATTTCGGGTCTTGGAGCCGACCCCAAATTTCTGGCTCTAAAGGATCTTTTTCTTTCCTCGAATTCCAAAATGTTCTTAATTCAAGAAACTATGCATGACGTTTCTCAAACTATTTCATATTTTAGATGTATGCTACCATCATGGAACATAGTTCCTACCAACACTGCAGGCTTGTCCAGTGGTCTGGCGGTTATATGGGATCCAAAATGGATAAAGGCAGTGGCTTTCAAATGTTTTGCAGGTATCCTTATGATGGCTTATATTCATGGTTCTCCACATCCAGTCCACATTCTGAACATATATGCGTCATATAAGAACCAATATCCATATTGGGACAATCTCATATCATCAGAACTTCTTGACATAGATTCCTTAATTATTGGAGGTGATTTCAACAACACTCTTTGAACAAATGAGACATGGGGCAATGGCAGGGAATTTGATCCGATAGACCGCATGATTAGGGAGGCTATCATCCAAAATAATCTCATTGATGTTATTCCATCTTTCCAGGGGCCCACATGGGATAATGGGCATTCAAACGAATCTTATTTGGAAAAAAGGCTTGACAGATTAATCACTCATGCAAATATTATTGAAAGATTTGGCCTCCCTTCAATGAAAATCATCCCATCATATATTTCGAATCATAGACCCATCTACATTTAATGGAAGCATTGTGGTCGCAGATATGGATACCCCTTTAAATTCAATAGGACGTGGCTCACAGACGAAGGTTTTAATCAGCTCATTATGGATTCTTGGCTGCCACAGAGCAGCCCGGCTCAAGGACAGACTCAGTGTTTTTTAGAACATCTATCCATTCTCCGTAATAAAGTAAAGATATGGCAGCGGGAGAAATCCGCTACCAACTGGAGGGACCTAAAGGTAATTGATAAGAAATTGGAACAGTTATCTTTCCAATTCAAAAACCCCAGAATGCCTGCTAGCATCAAAAAAGAAATCTGGGACCTGGAGAAAAGAAAGCAATCGATTTTAACAAAGGAGGAGGCTATGTGGCGACTGAAGAGCCGAGCCACTTGGATTAGAGAAGGGGATAAAAACACTAAGTTTTTCCACAAGTTTGAAAATAGAAGACGGGAAGTGAACATAATTTGGGAAACTCAAGGACGACACTGCAAATTCTCTTACGTCGCAGGAGGCCATCGCATGTGAAGCAGTAAAACATTTCCAAAAAGCCTATAGCAGGGATATTGGAAGTGGAATTGAAGACATTCTTTGGGGTATCGATATGTACCCTACAATGTATGACGATAATCTAAACGCGACCCCTTTTCTGTAGTCTCTATAGATGAATTAGTGGAGACGATGAAATCCTTCCAGAAGGACAGATGCCCAGGTCCGAACGGTTGGTCAATCAATTTTTTTATCCACTTTATCGACTTATTCAAACTTGACATTCTCAATATGGTAGAGGAATCAAGATTAAACAGTTTCATCAGCAAAAGATTCTCCTCCACTTACATTGCTTTGATTCCCAATAAGAAACTCTCCTCATCATTTTCAGATTATCGTCCTATCTCTCTGTGCAATGTTTTGTATAAGATAATTTCTAAGATCATTGCATTGCACATGAGGAATGTTTTATCTTCCCATTTGTCTAGAGAACAACACGACTTTCTGAAGGAAAGGAACATAATGGAAGCGGTGGCTCTCACCCAAGAATGTTTACACTCCATTCACACTAGAAAGTTGGAGGCTGCTCTACTTAAAATTGACCTAAAAAAGGCTTATGACAGTGTGGACTGGGGCTTCATCCGGTGCCTTCTTGCAAAAATCGGACTTGATAACAGGTGTTCCAGATGGATTAAGGCATGTGTGACGGACGTCAATTATGCAGTTCTTATAAACGACACTCCCACTCCTTTTTTTAAAGCCGCAAGGGGGTTTCATCAAGGATGCTCTTTGTCTCCTCTAATCTTTATTCTCGTTATGGACTCACTGAGTCTCCATATCAAACATGCAATTCTCCTAAAACATTACAGGCCCCTTCCCATCTGCAGAGGGACCCTTATTTCCCATAATTTATTTGTTGATGATATTCTGTTGACTGTGATCCTGTGCAAAGACACGTGGACCTATTTATATGAATTATTGGAAAGGTTCCAAAGGGAAACAGGCATGACTATCAACTCTAGGAAATCTTCTTTTCATGGCATTGATGTTAACGGGGACATGGTCACATTTCTCTCTCAACTCTTCAACATTAAAGTTATCCCTCTTCAACATGGGCTCAAATACTTGGGGTTTTATTTGAAGTGTGTTGGTTACCGAGTAGTAGATTGGTCGTGGATAACAGATCGTTTTTATAGGAAAATTGATGCATGGGAATATAAATGCTTATCCAAGGGTGGATGCGCTATCTTATCTCAATCTGTTCTTGTGCAGAAAATGGTATATTGGGTGCATCTTTATTACATCCCATCAACAATCATCAGCAGCCTGAATAGGATGATGGACAATTTCATATGGGGAGGCAACAAAGAACAGAGAAAATATCACCTATGTAAACTTGCCAATCTTGCCCGACCTAAAAAAATGGGCAGCTGGGGAATTTTGGATTTATCTCTTTTCAGGAAGGCTTTCCTGTGTAAAACAATGTGGAAAGCAATTATGGGATCGTCCTTTTGGAGTTCGGTCGTTCAGGCCAAGTATATGGGAAACAAGGATATAACTTTCTGGATTAGAGAGAACCACATTGGAACACCTCTCGGCTCGGCTATTTGGAGAGGATTTAGAAAACTTGAATTTTTTTCAGACAAAATCCCATATGGAAATTTCATACAGGGTCAAAGATCATCATTGGTAAGGATGAAATCGTAGGAGCGTTTGAAAAAATTCAAATCCCAAATCAACTTATCAGTATGCCACACAGTAGAGGCATTTTTTTTAGTCCAGTGTCGTCCATGAATGGGTTGGAGCGGTCCCAGTGTGGAAATCAGCAGCTGAATTGCAACTAGTTGGGGAAACAGCGTCACAATGGAATTCTAAATTAATCACTTTACGAGCTCTAGGTATTTTTCAGACAGCGAACAAAGACACCATCATATGGAAGGGTTACGGTGGCTCTTCGATGGTAATTGTTAAGCACATATATCAAAAATTACTGTTTACTGACCCTGGAAATTCAGCATATATTTTTCCTCCCACGTTCTACAAATCAGGTTGCCCCACAAAGATCATTATTTTTGCCTGGTTAGTGTTCCATAACAGGAACCTCACATGGGATAATTTGTAAAAATGGAATTGGTGTGGGCCTGCCATTTGCCTACTTTGTCGAGCTTATTCCGAGAACAACTTTCACATCTTTCTCACATGCCCACAAACACAGATAATTTGGGGGAAGTTCGTGGCACACTTTAGCTATACTTATCGCTCTTACCCATCCATTCCTGAGGCTTTTCTTGAATGGAGTTGCTGGAGAGAGGAATGGCACGCCATCCCATTATTGACCATTTGGACCATTTGGAAATGCAGGAACAACTTTCTTTTTAGTACAAAGAAGGAACTTCCCTCAACTATTTTCGATTTTGTCATCTACCATTACAATGCTCACGATATAGCTGGACAGAACAGGACCAAAAAAATAGATTTAGCTGGCCAGAACAAGAATAGAATAGGAAGCGATGCAATGTCAAGGAATCCCACAGTGATCCCACGTGCCTTCTTCGATGGTGCTGCTCAACTTGGCATGTGCGCTTGTGGTGTTTATATCATCCCAGAAGCTGGACATGCTTACGAAATATACTGGAATGGTGGTCCTGGTACAAACAATAGAGCTGAGGTGAGGCCTTATCTCCTTCTGCATCTTTATGGATTTAAAGAATGTTCAAATCTATGGAGATTCGAAATTAATCATCAACCATATCCTATTAAAACACAAGATAAAAAACATACATCTCGACAAATGGCTTAACAGGACAGCAGCTCTATGGAACAGCAGAAGGGACTACTCTATTACTCACATGAACAGGGACCTAAACAAAAAAGCAGATGAATTATCCTAGATGGGACTTTCTTCCCCACAAGGAATTTGGAGAATGCAGATAAAGATCGACAATCTCTCCTACCAGATTCAGGATTTCTATCTACCGGGTACATAATTTCCTTTCTTTATGAAGAATATCTGGTATGTATCCTCTTTTCTTTTCACAATTTTGCGAAGGTTTTTTTACACATATATAATCTCGCCAAGAGGCACATAATCCCTCTATATCATGCTCATATATTCCAATTTTCCATGGATCTACAGTTTGGGAGTTTTTGGGTAAAATCCTTTTATCGATTTTGTTTTTCCAAACAGCCGATTCCGAAAACTCATCTGCACTGCTGCAATCTTTACTTCTCTATTATCAATATGATTGTATATCTCTCCTTTATGAATATAAAACATATGACGCTTTTTCATGCTGAAAAACTATTTTAGATTTTTTATCAGAATTTGTGATAATGTCAAAATGCAAAACATGTATGCTGGGAACACTCACATATATAAATATATATTCTCTAATTAATTTGTAGTGCAGTAACCATATATGCTGGGAACACTCGCATATATAAATATATATTGTCTATTTAATTTGTAGTGTAGTAACCATTGGGAATTCAATAAACAATTTATAGGTTATGAGTGTGCATTGACTCTAACTGAACTTACTATAGTAATTGCAATCATAGAATTTAAAGATGAATTAATTAGAATCATAGAGTTTAAAGATGAATTAATTATTAGCATGATATCAACCCAAAATAAATTTTGATTCATGAAAGTATCTATTAATTTACCAAACTATCATTCCCTAACTGAGAACCATATAACAAATTTTGATACCAAACCAATCTAGCATGTTGTAATATTTATTTACTCATTTAATATTTACATAGTAAAATCATGGGTTTAATTGAACTCAAGCAGGATAATCATTAGGGAAATTTTGAGGTCTAAAATAGGGCTCTTAAGGAAATTATAAAATAAGAGGGGAAATAATAAAATAAGATTAGATTATATCATCAAATTGTAAAACGAAAATAAAAAATAAATAAATTATAATTATATTATAAATAAATAAATAAAATAAAATAAATAAATAAATTTTGAGTGGTATCACTCGTTGGATATCGAATTTGATTCGTCATCCAAGGAGTTCCCATGTTACATACTTTCGATGGACACCGCCACACGAAAAATGAGAAATACATGAAAAATGTGATTACAATCACATTTTTTCATATATTTCTCATTTTCTGTCGAAGGGTCTGTCGAAAGTATGCAACATGGGTATTCCTTAGATGAGGAAATAAATTTTTCATACGACGAGTACTCCTGCTTGAAATTTGAGTAAAATCCTAGGGAGATAAGTTTGAAATACGAGTTGAAAAAGTAGTTTTATTATTTTATTATTTTTTAATAGTTTTACTTTTTTACTCCAAAAATGGTGAATCATGTCCCATGGTTGACATCATCATCTTGAATCCTATTAGTTCTTATAAATTTTATTTTGGTTGTACATTTTTATGAGGCCCATTTTAGACCTCAAAATTCCCTTAATGGTGGGTACTGTAACTTGAACAATGATATATTTCTAGTTAAAACTCACATTGTTCTAAAGATCAAGCTTAGTGAGTCCCATCATATATCTATAATAAGAAATGTTTGGGACTACACTCGTAAAACAATTTACGTGAAGAAAAGAAAAATGAAAATGTCTACTGTGCTATTATAATTTACGTGAAAAAAAGAAAAACACAAATTACTACTGCACTGTTCTTTTTATATATGGAAAAACCTAACTCTTTTAATTTTTATTTTTTTCCCAAGGAATCTCTTTTAACTTTTATTATCAAAATATTTAAAAATACATATAAAATTATCTTGTCGGATCTCTTTTCCGATTTTGGAACCTTAAAATTTATGATTAATAATTTATTTTTGAAGTAGTTAATGAGTTGTTTTACTTTTGTAAATGAATGATCTCAAATATGTTGGGAAATGGAAGAATTTTCATTAATATTTTTTTTATAAGTTTAATATGTTAGGGATTTCTGAAAGGGCGGCATTTTTACCAACGACGTTTTTTAACTGGAGCTCCCGTGCCCCCTGCCCATCCTTGGCTCCTGTGACCCTCTGCAGGCCTTCTACCTGGTAGCCCCTACTGCTAGGCTCTCTGCTTCTATTCCTGGCATCCCCGCAATCGGGCTTTACCTCCCTCCTTCGGCCAGTGCTGCTGCTGCTGGCTCTTTTTCGGCCCCTTAGCTCTCATGGCTGCGAATGACTCCTCCCAGCTACAAGATAATGAAGAAGAAGCCATGATTTTTGCTTCCTTAATCTCTAAAAATGGTACCACTTGAAACAAACCCACAGCTTCAAAGTTTGTTAAAAAATTGGCTGACATTCCAAAAATCTCTCTTCCTCCTTGTCTTCCAAGGAAAGCAGCGATCTCTCTAGCAGAGAGAGGTTTGGTTGGCCAATTTACTGGATTGTGGCCCTCTCCCAGAGCTGTTCAGAAATGGGTGGAGCGTAACTGGAATGCGAACATTCAAGGGAAAATTGCAATAAGATTCTGTGGAAGAGGATACTATACTTTCCTCTTTGAAACCAAAGAATACCGGAATCTCATCTTCAGAAACGACCCCTACTTCATGGACTCCAGAGGTCTCTACCTGAACAGATGGTCGCTAGACTTTGACTCCAGAGGTCTCTACCGGTTTGGGTTCGTTTGCCTCACCACCCTCTCCATTGTTGGGGAGATGAATCAGTTAAAGCCATAGGGAATGCTGTCGAAAAATACATTGATAGATGTGAACCAAAGGACAACATGCACGCATGCGCAAGGATCTATGTTGAAGTCGACTTAGGAAAGGGCCTCCTGGAAGCAATCAAGATCAAAGTGGACCAATGGACACATATTCAGCAGCTAGACTATGAAAAAATCCCATTCAAATGTAAGGTATGCCATGAATATCATGGGAACAAGTTAAAAAATGACTGAGAATGCTGAATCCAACGAAGACACATGGGAACAAGTTAAAAAAAAAAAAAACCCAAGCAATTAGGCCCAAAACCAAAGCAACTCCCTGAAAACCAGGCTGCAACCTACTCTCCTCCTCCCATCTTGACCCAGCCAATACCCTCTTCATCAAACCCTTTCGAATCCCTGGAAGAAGAAGATCCTTCATCCCCCCATTCTCTTTCTCTAGCAGTTATTCACTCCACTTCTCAAAACTTTCCTTCACCCCCCCCGCCCCACCACCATAGATCGTATACTTACAAGAAACAAAGTTAAAGAAGCAAGGAACACCTCAAAGCAACCAAAAAACGTTGGCAGGAAGTCAAATAAAGAAATACGAGATGAAACAGCAGCTAAAGAAATAACCACAGGTACTCAACAACCAATGGACTCTTTTTTGGACAAGCAAAGAGGAAGTGGGGAAAAGATAAAGGAGAAGAGTGGGGCTCCCCAAAAAACAAATAAGTAATGATTTTGGTCTCTTGGAATAGCACGGGCTTGGGCTCCTCTCCAAAATCCAATACAGCCCGGGATATCATCAGGCAAGAACAACCAGATATCTTTTTGATCCAAGAGACCAAAATGTCCAACCAAGACTTTCAAAAATTCATTACAAAACATAAAAGCTTTGAAGGAACATCGATAGACTCATTGGTGCCTCAGGAGGAATAGGCACATTGTGGAACAAGAGGAAATGGTACCTCATCAGTCAAAAATCAAATTACTAGTGGGTCAGAACTGATGTCAAAAACAAAATCACAAATGAAGAATTCTCAGTGTTAAACATTTATTCCCCAAATCATTACAGGGACAAAGCCCATTGTTGGGAATCTGTTAAATCAGAGATGCAGGAATGCCAATGAAGAAAGACAGTTTTGGGAGGTGACTTGAATTTAATAAGGAACATTGAAGAAAAGATGGGAGGAAAATATTTTGTTGACCCATCAAGAGTTGCTTTGGAAGAAATAATAGAAGCCCATAAACTCATTGATATACCGCCATGTAATGGAAAATTTACATGGAGCAACAAAAGAGAAGGAACTCATAATATCAAACAAAGACTTGACAGGATCTTAATCCATGAAAGTATAGCAACAGGATTCTCATCCATAAGAAGCAAGATCGTCCATGCCACAACATCAGATCACAAACCAATGGTTTTGATCCTAGGAAATTTTGGACCAATCCCATTCAAATATAATAAAAATTGGGACAACAATGAGGACTTCAGCAAGATCATCAAAGAAAGTTGGGAGAGGGAAGTCATTCGATCCCCCCACTTTGTTTGGGAATCCAAATTAAATTTTTTAAGAACAGTAATAAAAAACTGGGCAAAAGAGAATGAAATAATAGAGAAAAATAAAAAAAAAAATGAGTTTCATAGAAAATTGGAAAAATGGAACCAGGAAAAGGAAAGGAAGCAAACATCATAGGAAGAGAAAATCCAAGAAAAAGAAATCTTCATGGAATTATACAGGCAGAACAGAACTGAGGAGGAGGAGCTGAGACAAAAATCGAGGTGCCTCTGGCCCAAAGCGGGAGATAAAAATACATCATTCTTCCATAAAAATCTCAAGCTCTAAAGAGTTGGCAATCAAATAGACAAAACCATTGCTGAGGGGAAAGAAGTAAGAGAGCAAGATGAAATCAAAGAAGCAGCCCACAACCATTTCAAATCCCTCTTATCTACTGACACTCAGCCTATGAACAGTGTGGATTTTCTCCTTCCACTGGAATGTAAAATCAGTGGGAAGCAAAACAACGAGTTGGAACAGGATGTCTCTGAGGAATAAATTAGAGAAGTCATGTGGAGCTTGCAGCCGGACAAAACTCCCGGGCCAGATGGCTTCACCATTGATTTTTACAGGACTCATTGGGACATAATAAAGAAAGATCTTATTAGGATGGTTTAAAATGTTTTCAAAAAAACCAAGATGGGAGAAAATACAAAAACTTCCCATTTGGCGCTCATCCCCAAGGAACCAAACCCTCTCTCTTTCATCTGTTTCAGACCCATCTCTCTCTGTGATGCATCCTATAAAATTTTCACAAAAATCTTGGCAAATAGGTTGAAAAATAACTCTTGCCCACACTCATCTCAGAGAATCAAGGACGATTTGTCCCAAAAAGACAAATAACGGATAATGTTATTCTGGTGCAAGAAGCCATCCACAGCAGTTTACAAAGAAAAGAAAGAGGCATGGTCATTAAACTTGACATGGAAAATGCCTTTGATAGGGTCAACCATCAATTCCTAGTGGTTGTACTTCAAAAGTTTGGAATCTCTAACAAATTCATCAATATCATTATGGAATGCATTTCAAATCTATGGATAACACCCTTGATCAATGGAAGGCCCAGCCGCTACTTTCGAAATTCCAGAGGATTGAGACAAGGCTGCCCTCTCTCCCCTTTCCTTTTCATCATCATGGTGGAAACTTTAAGCATTCATCTGGAAAACCAAAGGAAACAAAGGGAGATAACAGGGATCAGCATAGCAAGAGGAATAAAAGAAATCAATCACTCACTCTTTGCTAATGATACTCTTCTAATTGGAGGAGCCTCAAGCTTAATAGCTATGAGATTTAAGAGAATTCTTGATACCTTCCTAGCTGTCTCAGGGGGACTGCTTAACAATAAGAAGTGCAGAATATATACTTGGAATGTCTCACTCCAAGTAATGCAAAGAATCTCACAAATCATGGATATCCCGGTCCAAAGGAACTGGAGCCATTTCTCCTACCTCGGCCTTCCTCTGGCAAAGGAAGTAGTCAAGTCTGAGACTTGGAACAAGCAAATAGAAAAAATGAGAGGGAACCTTCAAAGCTAGGGGCTGATGTGGTTAAATTTAGCGGGCAGGACGATCCTCATTAAAGCTCTCCTTTCAACCCTCCCTATTTATCAGTATGTTGTCACTTTGGCTCTAGCTAACATCCATAAACAAATGGAGCTAATCACGAGAGGCTTTCTCTGGAAAGGAGGGAAACAAGACATAAAAAAAAAAAAATTAGTCTGGTTCGCTGGGAACAAGTGATCCTTCCCTTCGAAAATGGAGGCATATCTATCAAGATTCTAAGTTTATCAAATAAAGCAACAGGCTTTAAACTTGTGTGGAGAATGCTAATGGAAAAAGGCAGCTGGTGGGTTGAGGCACTGCTAAAGAAATACCTTAATGGGAAGCACTCAAAGATTCTCACTGATCTAATCACGGAAATAACATGCACTCAAGCTTGGAGACTCATTAAAAATGTCATTCCTCAAATCAAAAATCATATTTCAAAGATCCCTGGAAATGGAAAAGATATAAATCTATGGACAGATAGAATAATGGGTTCGGAGCCATGAAACCATTATCAGCAGTATAGACCCCTGAAAAATTGGATGGAGGCAAAAAGCCTCAATTCCCTCCAGGACATCTTGGTCTGGGATCAAAATTGATGGTCTGCCTGGAAGGACCTTCTTCTCGGCAAATTTGAAGTTAACGCTGATTGGAGCTGCCCCAACAAATAAAACCTTTCAAGACAGCTTTGTTTGGGATCCAAGCGGAGGGAAGTTCACTATGAAAGCCAGATATCAGCTCCTACAATCTAGCAACAACCTAGAAAACTAGAACCTTCGGTCAGCAGTTTGGAAGAATGAATGCCTCCCAAAAATAATAATTTTCGCGTGGACACTCTTGAAGGGTGAAATTCTCACTGCTGAAAATCTCAAGAAAAAAGGATTCAAGGTCCATCAATGTGTTGTCTTTGCCGCAATGGGGAGGAGAGCAGTCAACATTTATTCCTTGAATGCTCCTTTGTTCAGCACTGCTGGCGACAAATTTTAAGTCCTTTGAGGTTACCTATGGAAAACTTTGATCAACTCACAACTCTAAATAGAAACTGGGAAAAAGGCTATCCTTATGCAAAAAAAGGTAAATCCATAATTACTCAACTCTGGAAATGCATTCCATCTGCTCTCTACTGGCAAATTTGGCTCTCCAGGAACAGTTGTATCTTCAAAAACCAAAAGCCAAACCCAGCACTCATTCTGGCTAAAACTCTAGGGCTAGTTGTGGAAATGATCAGTGTCAACTCAATGTATAAAATCGATCATACCAACTGGAAAAAAGATGAGGAGGAATGGTTCAATAAATTCCCATTGGTCTACTCAATGAATAAACATGTGGCAGCAAAGTCAAGAAAAAGGAAAAAATAATGGAAACTCAGGGGAACCCAAAATGAAATAGAACAATGGATACAAGACCAAAAGACTTTCACTCTTCAGTTCGATGGTGCCTCCAAAAATAACCCCAGTAAAGCAAGAGCCGGGGGAACTATTTCTCATCAATAGGCGAAATCCATCACTACTTACAAATGAGGACTGGGTAATATGACAAACAACAAGGCAGAGGCCTACATTCTTCTTCTAGGTACTTGCATCCTTAAAAATCTCCAAGCTAAAAATCTAGTTATAATAGGCGACTCAGCAATAATAATCGCAGCTATGGAATCAGGGGGAAATTTCAAAAACCAGGCCCTCAATAGAATCAAGCAAAGAATCGTGGAAAACACAAAACAGTTGGGGATCATCCAATATAAACATGTCATGAGAAATTCTAACACTAAGGCCGACTCTCTAGCCAATAATGCAATAAACAGACCTATTGGGCAAGTTCAAGAGAATAATAATACATATGAAAAATCAATTCCATAAGTTGTCCCTCCTCGTGGTTGGGCATGTGACTCAATGTTCCATCAGTCAACTCAACAAAAAGATTGTTTCTCCCCATAGACAAAGCAGCACTGACATTACCCTCTATCATATCTTTAGAACAGTTAGGAATATCTCCAGGCATAGAGAAGATCTGCATTAGATGACGGAGCTGGAAGAGTCTCTTGGGAAGGACATTCAAAATTTAGGCAACAGTCAATTCGATATCCACAGAGACTGCTCAAGTAAAATTTGAAATGACGATCGGGACAGGTGCATTTCAGTGCAGGTTGATCCGCCTTTTGAGGCTCTGGTGAAAGACTGGGCTTATAAGTAGCCTGGGGTGAGATGGTTCATTCAGAATCTCATCACCTATGTGGTTGGAGAGCTTTGTTTCAAAGGCTCGAGTTCGTGCTACTTTCGTTTCAAGCTGACTACTTTGTGTATCAGTTGCTGTAATAGTCCTGTCATCCCCTCTTCGCCAACTCTGAGAGGTATTGTTGTCACTTGCTAGGATTGTATTTTCTATTTTGCCTCTAACTCTTCTTTTGTCTCTATGAAACAGTTTCATTTGACCTCCTTGGCATTAGATACGTTGTGGATTGTCCCATCTCCTCTCCATTTTCATTCCCCCCGCATCCCTCGCTTCCTCCTTTGTTTCTGTCCCTTCTTAGTTCTCCCCTGGTAGCCTCCTCCCCTTCTCTGTGATCAATTTCTTCCCGCTCATTTCTTTCTTTGGAGTTTTTTTTCTTACTTTCTCCTATCAGGACTGCTCCTCTGTCCTCAATATCCTGACTCAACTCTCTTTAACTCTCAAAATCTTTGTTGTCCATCATTCTCCCTTCCGGAGAAAGCTGATCAAGTTCCGAAACAAGATCAATAAGCAAATCCAAGACACTTCAACAATGTCAGAAACCTATTGGATCACATTGTTACCAACAGCAGTTGCACCCTCTGTAATGTGCACTGCTTTATGATTGCCTGTTTCATAAAGCATTTCAATGAATTCAAAGCAGAAGTCCAGTCAGAGAACAAATCAAAGAAGAAAAAACTTGAAAAACAGAAGGTGAAAATCGAAGGCCTCAAAGAGAAATGCAGTCACTTGGAAGAAGCAATCAGTCACATAAGATCGTTGTATTAAAGCATGCAAGGGGAAGCATCCACCAAGAACATCGATAAGAAAGAACAACCCCCAGATGATTTGGTCAATCGATTTTGGTGATAAACCCATATGCATTGTAAATACGGTTTACTCCTAGTTCAGTTCTTATGGCAATATAGCCATTATGTCTTTCAAATTTTAAAAAACAAGAACAGTGAATTGGATCTCGGGACTGCGTGCCCATTTTGTACCAATTCCACTAAGCTACTTCAAGCATTTGTAATGGGACTTGTCCCTCTTCTGAAGCTTTTTTAATATATAAGTACCCAACCGTGTTAAAAAATATAAATATATATTATATATATATTATATATATATATATAATAAATAATAATATAATATATACATATTAAATATAATATATACTATATAATAAATGTATCATTAGTTAGGGGATTTCCATAGTTCAAGATTATTCTATAGTAGTTATATGTTAATTGTAAGGTTATCTATAATATATTTCTTCTTTTTTGTGAGAATTGGTAGGACTACATCTTCATCATGTCCAACTTCTCACCCCGATTGTAGGGATAGCACAAGATTTGAACCCAAAACTTCTGATTCAGTGAGATTTCATTTCCACAACCATTTCCAATTGAGCTATCCCAAGTGGATTATTTATCATATACTTTTATAAATTAATGATTTTGAAAAATATTTGGAATTGAGGAATTTTCATTAATCAGTTTATGTTATTTGTGCACTTTGTTAATTCCATGTAATTATCTAGGGTTGTCTATAGATCATAGATTTTGCATAGTAATGACATGCCAAATTTCATAAGGTTATTTATGATATCATAACATTTACATAAAAAATTGAAATTCTCTAGTATACTAGTTTAAGTTAGTATTGAATTCCATCCTCTTCGTACTATTCATGGAATTTAATGTTTTTAATTAATTCTTCTGTACTCTCTAACTCTGAAATTATTTAGAGTATGATTAATATTATTGTCAATTATTATATTTTGGTATGCAATATTTTAGTAATGGTAATTCTAAGAAGAAGAGGATGTACAGTTTTGTGATTGATAGGAAAATTTAAGTCACAAATAAAGTAGAGGCGATTCATTCAAACCTTTTTTTAATTACTACAAATGTACACCTGTACAGTACAAGTGATATATCTCCTTCATAAATATATCTTTATTATTTTTTCTTTAGAGGTCTTATCTTCATCACTGTGATATATATAAATATATATAGAAACATTCAATATTAAATAATTAATATTTACAAATAATTAATATTGTTGTTTTCTTTTCTAAAACTATATCGCAGAAGTATGCTCCCATACAACACTTGTTATGTAATGATTTGATTTAGTTAATGGAGTGTACTCTAAAAGATCTATCAAATTTTGAAATATTTATGTTTTTATTGTGTTTTTACTTTAATTTAGCCATATTTAAATCAAGCCCTCAGTACTAGCTACCATGTAGCAATTGTTATTATTAGGATTTGTAAATAGGATTGGTCAACCTATAATAATATTATTGTCGAATTTATTGAGTTTGACAATGATCAACTATTAATATTATATTTATTTATATAATAATAATAATAATAATATCACTGGCATTTTGATCTACCAAGTGTCAATATGGATCAGAGGAAAACCATCCATCTTAACTCTGGATCTAGAGGGATAAAGAGGAAACCCATTTTTCTGAGCTCAAAACTTGAGGAAAGGTTTGACCTTAAGATATTTGATTCCTCTTCACTCTTGGTAGATTTAGAGTTAAGATGGATATATTATTTTAACTATAAGATTTTTTTATGCTTTTTTCACATGTTTTATTTATTATATACATAGTTGACATTGACATATTTTATTTATGATTCATATTGCCCACATTATAATGTGAGTATGTGTCATTCATGTTTGGAAAAAGAAAATATATATTGGTTGGATCTCGTTCATGTTTGGAAATAGAAAACATATATCCGTTGGATTTAAAATCTTGTGTGTGTAATCATTTTTATTATTAATAATTTTAAAATGTTACATATCAACTCCTTATGAAACATTGAAGGAATTACAAATCTACCTCATACCTTGAAGGATGAAAGTAAATAACATATAAAAAAAATGGATAGGAATTAGATGTAAATAAATATATTTACGAGGACTTACTTCTCACCAATATTTATTTTAAATGTGTAGACTTACTGCCCATCAAAATTTATGCAAGTCCATTTATTGACTTCACATCTCAATTTATTAGTTCCTTCCAAAGGCTATAAGATTCTATTTTCCTATTATCCACTATTAATTTAGCTAACATTAACCAATGTAGGTTATAATTTTTTATGCAAATTTTCCCATTAAATAATTTTGAACCAAGAAATTACATATCTCCCTCATTCTAAAAAGTAAATTAATTTATTTTACTTTCAATTACTTTATATCTAGATATAAAGTTGATATAAAATTAAAGTGAAAATTGTAGAATTTTATTTATAACCGAAATTAATTTTTGTTATTTTTACTTTGTTGATGTAAGTATTGTTTTATTAATTTTAAATATGATGTTATGTGACAACATCTCCCTCATATCAGCCTATACAACATCTCTTGGCACAATTATTTCTTTTTCAAATTAAAAAACAAAAACAAACAAAAACAAACAAAAAAACAAAAACAAAAACAAACAAACAAAAATAAAAAAAAACAGAAAACAGAAAAACCAAAACAAAACAAAACAAACAAACAAACAAACAAACAAAAAATTGTAATTTTATTACTAGATGAAATGAAATTATATTAAGCTTAGACATTTCAAGCATGTATTCAGATCGTAAAGAGTTATTTAAAGATATTTCCCTAATGTTTTTTTTGTTTCAGTTGTGTTGGATTCCTGTTCTTAACGGGAGGCAACATCACCCATTTAATCGTCATTAGGGGGGTTCACGAGGGGGGCAACGCCCTGAAGCTAAAAATAGAAATAAATTACCTTGTAAAATATTGTAATTTCACAGTCAAACTAGGTCGTTCATTAAGCACATGATCTAACGGTAGAAGTTATGTTAATTTAGGGCTTTTTCCCTAGAAGGAAACCCTTAGTTTATATGAGGAAATTGTATTGTGGTTGTGTATTATTATTCTAAGGGAGAAAGAGAGACGAGACTCTATGAGAGCGAAGAAGAAATTATAGCATATCTGTTCTATGTTGTTTCTCTTCATTTTGTTAGATAATATAAAAGGAATGACTAGTTGTTTCTTTATGGACATAACCCAAATTGGGTGAACCGTGTATCTCTGTGTCTCTCTTGTTTTATGTGTTTATGTGTTTGTGTTTCCGTAATATTATATGTGTTTCATTGCTTTGTTAATTAATTTTCTAACAGGCAGAATTACCATTATATAAAAATGTCATAGAAAGAGTGTTTATGGAATAAGTGTTGTCATAAAGAACCTATGTATGTGTCAGAAATTGATAAATGAGAAAAACTATCAAAACAATATGATATTAATGACCTGATAATGAAAATAGTGAGAATAGAAAATTAGATTAATCTATTCTTCGTCAATGAAAGGTCGATGGTAGAACTCATAGACTTGACCATTTAGTGATTTTATGATCATCCATGTCCCATAAGCCATCGGAATGCCCTTCTTAGATAGGGAGTTTGTAATGGTGTTATGCTCCCTATATATATGTGAGGCTGAGAAAGAAGTGAGAATGGATTTCAAACAAATTATTTCATCCACCAAGGGCTTAATCCTTGCATTGTGACATTTGCATGAACCATTTATCCAATTAATAGTCAATCGGGAGTCCCTAAAAACTTAAAGAGACAGCATATATTTTTCAATAATGGATATCAAAAGAAGTTTGAGAGCCATTAGTTCAGTAAAACTATTGGTTCCCTCTCCTAAAACCATTTTGATGTGAAAATAATGGTGTTCATATATATGCAATATTGCAACCCCACCATAGACTTTTGGATCTCCGAGAGAAACACCATCAAAGAAAACCCATGGCATGGATCTATCAATCTAGGGGTTGGGGATAGTTTTGTTGTGTTTCATATTTGTGGGTTTATGTAGGTGGTTAAGGATGGCAAGAGTTTGAGATGTTGTGACTTTTGAGGGGACCTAACCTTCATTGAAAATGAGCATTATTACTTCTTGTAAGCCAAATGCCCCAATAAGTGAGAAGAGGGAGGAAAATGTAATCTTTGAATTATTTGTTGTTGTACCATGTTTTCCAATTCTCCATGAGGTTCTTCCATGTCCACAAACAAGCTTGGATGATCATGGAGGGGATAAAATGCCATATTCCCTATGTGTATGAGCATTTAATCAATAGGTGGGTAACAGATTATTAAAAACTTTTGCAAAGGTTATACCATTCAAGACCTTCTTTTTATTTGTCTTCTATGCAAAAAATCCTTGTTGGGTATCTTTTTTTCCAAACCTCACCACATAAATAATCTAGTTCTCGATAGGAATTTTAGCTTCTAGAGATGTCACCACCAATCCTCTTGTAGTTTCAAATTCTGGTTTGTGATAAGGAATGAATAGCCTTCTTTAGGAGTATAATTCTGAAAGGGTGAGTGCATCCATATGAATTCATTAAGTTCATCAGTCAAGAAAATGTGGGCATCCCTTAAAGCACAAATATGAGAAAAACAATATTCTCTTAAAACCTATGGGAGGTTCAATTGTTGCCTAGTGAGTCAGTGTTGTTCTCTGAGCGGGTTCTAAAGAGGGGTCATGCCATGATTAAGTGCAACTAACCCTTTTTCACAAAGAAGAGTGATGAATTCCTTAGGGAGGTTGTGGGAATTCTTGCTCTCAACCCATGATTCTGCTCCCTGTTGGACCTTTGAGATAATAATGGTTAGCTATTATGCAAGAGCATATAAGATAAATGTTTTGGGGGTTTTGTTTTGATTTGGGAGACCAATGAACGAAACAAATATAGAATTGATGTGCCTAAATGTTAGGGTCCCACCCTAACCCCCTTATTTATGTAGTGGGATCACGTCATAATAAAGAGTCAATAAAGCCCATATTAATAATTGTAAGTGGTTGACCCGCTATTTATTACGGGACCACAGTTAGTTGCAAATGGGCCTAGTATTAGGTAGATGGTATTAATAAAACCCATGGTATTGATCCATGGTATTACATGTATGAGTCATATATAAAGGATAGAGACTCCCTGCGAGGAGCATGGTGTGTCTTATTTTTGAATCGAGCTCTGCTCTACTGGAGGTTGCCCCCTCGAAGAGGCCAGTGAACATTGCTTCTGAATAATAAAGTATTTGTTGTTGACTCTCGCTATTCTATGTTCTGGGTATTTTTCTTCGCCTATTCTGTATTTGGGTATCTTCTGCAGGTTAAAAGCATAACAAGTGGTATCAGAGCTCTTTCCAAGGCCGGTGGGATCTCCATTTCTCAGCGGTCTTAAAGAGGCCATAAAAGCCCATGTCCAACTGCACCACCCTCCCACATGGCTTGAGGCTTGCAAGGTAGCTCGTGACGTGGAACGTGCATTAGCAGCCCTGGCTACCCGCCCAAATTTCCCCTCCAAGGGTCGCACATCACAGGCTCACAACGCCACTCAAACACTTAAGGTTCAAAAGGTGTCACCAGTAGAAATGGTCGAAAGAAGAAAGCAGGGATTATGTTACTACTGTGATGAAAAATACTCCCCAGGTCACAAATACAAGGAGCCCAAATCTTTTCAAATTGATGCCACTGATTACAGCTCATCGGAGGAAGATCCACCACTTGAGGAACCTGAGGCGGTAGAAGAAGATAACCAAAAGGACAATGTCCCTGACGAACCAGTTATTTCACTGCATGCTCTAGCAGGGATTTCTTCACCTCAAACTCTCAAAATCAGAGGTTTTATTAAACATCGCCCAGTAGTAGTCCTGATTGATAGTGGAAGTATACATAATTTCATCCATCAAAAAGTCGCAGAAGCAGTGCATTGTTTTGTACGAGCAGTTTCTAACTTCCAAGTCCAAATCACGGATGGGGGCACAATGAAATGTGAAGGCCGCTGTGAAAATGTCAAACTTCAAATGGGGGATTATCAGTTGAAGACCCACATGTTTGCAATACACATGGTTGGGTGCGACATTGTCCTAGGGGCTGAATGGCTTCGCACTCTGGGGCCAATCACAATGGATTTCCATGAGTTATATATGAGTTTTAAGCAGAACAACTCCACACATACCCTCCATGGACTCCAAGCGGGAGCCCCCTCTATCATCACCTCACATAGGATGGAAAAATTGCTAAAAAAAGGAAATCATGGAGTTATAGCTCAATTTAATGCCATCCAGGGAGTCAAAATTAAGTCTCTGCCGATTCACCTAGAGATGCAACATATTTTAAATAACCATCTGCCGGTCTTTGACAAGCCTCATGAGCTTCCACCCTCGAGAGGGGAACATGATCATAGCATCGCCTTGGTTCCTGGGGCCCAACCCCCAAACGTGCACCCCTATAGATATCTGTTCACCCAAAAGAATGAAATAGAAAAAAATATCAAGGAAATTTTGGAAGCAGGGGCCATACGTCCCAGCATTAATCCTTATTCATCACCGGTGGTCATGGTACTCAAGAAAGATGGGGAATTGCGGATGTGTCCACACTTCAGGGCCCTCAATAAGTTGACAGTCAAAGATAAATTTCCCATCCCGGTGGTTGATGATTTTCTCAATGAACTCAATGGGGCTCAATTCTTCACTAAGCTGGATCTTCGCTCAGGCTACCACCAAATTCGCATGAAGGAAGTTGACATTCCAAAAACCGCTTTCCGAACTCATGAAGGCCATTATGAGTTCTTGGTCATGCCATTCGGTCTTTGTAATTCCCCACCTACTTTTCAAAGCCTTATGAACCATCTTCTCAAACCATATCTCAGGAAATTCGTTCTTGTCTTCTTCGATGACATCCTCATCTATAGTTGCACTTGGGTCGCACATCTTTAGCATGTAGATCTACTTTTGCAACTGCTCCGCAAGCATCAATTATTTGTTAAGATGTCCAATCTGAATTCACAAATAATTTACATAGTGAAATATCTTGAATAGTGGTGAGCAGAAAAGAAAAAAAAAATAATATGATTATCACAATTATCAAATAGATAATTCAATAATCATAATTATGAAAACCTCTGACCGATGTTCAGAAGGTTCAAGACAATATGCTTATGCTTACAACAAGATGCTGATGATTTACTAATTCATAGGGAATTAATTAAATAGACAGTTCATTAATCCATTATCTTTAATGATTATCAGTTCATAAGCTTATAGGAATAGATTGAAACACAATTATTCCTACCTAGTTATCTCTATAAAGTCATAAGAATATGAAGAAAAACATAATGAGTAATACTAGAAATACTTATAGGAAACAGAAACTGTGTAAAATAGAATTCAGAATCCTTTTCTTTGTATTAAGGTTCCAGAAAAGTCAAGTACATCAAATGTCTAGAAATTTTTCATCAAGGGTGCAACCCATGATAACTCGTGAAGAGAGTTATTTATACAACAGTAAGATGAAAAATATCCTAAACTGCTTTTACAAAATAGATTATTTACACAATAAAAAATAAAATTGTCTAATGATCTGGCACTACTTTGGTGTTGCATTGTTTGATGACTATTACTGAAAAAGTTGAAAAGTGGTTGAAGCTGACTGATTGTTCCCTCAAAGGATAAATGTTGTTCAATAATCCTTAATTAAGTAAATCTGTTAATGTTTCCTAGCATTTCTTATCTGGGATAGAAATCTTTGTTACCCTCCTGTAGATTTCATCCATTTCGGTGTATATAGTAAAAGTGGGCTTTACCAAAAATATATGCTTGATTTCATTCAAGATGAATAAAGAATGCCTGAGTGTTTTTACTATGAGAGATGGTGTTGTTGATCCTTTGATATTGGCAACTGAAGCTGCATGGGTGCCCACCTTTGTTAACTTTTTGATCTAATCCTTGATTTCTTTGGCCATTGGATCCTCAGATGCTGGTAGTTTCTGTTATTTCTTTAAGGCTTTATACTATGTCCGGTTCCTTTGTTTTAACAGTCAAGGCTCTATGTGAATGTTTTCCTCTGAATATAGGTTTTCAAAAGGTTTCTTGTCGAGTCTTAGAGTAAACAGGTTCTACGACTAGTATCAGAATTGTTTATCCAAGCTCTGGTCTTCGGCTGATTACCTGCAAAACATAACAATAATTAAGAAAACACTGGTTCGGCAGGAAAAACAATTGATGGCTTTTTGGCACAAGGATGTCTGAGGAAGGGGTTGTGGCAGCGTTTTGAATGTAAATGGAGGTGAAATTGTGTCGCAAAGGTTCAAAGTGGCGCTGAAGGGTTTAACGATTTTGTCTGTGAAACGGGCGAAAGGCACGAAAACAAAGGTTTTTGAGGTTTTATGGTGTAGCGGGTAATATTTTTGAATTATGGCACGAACGTTTATATAATAGATAATCGGTGGTTTATCGGGTTGGTGGAGAGGCGGTATTCAAGGGTTGTCGCACTACTTATGAGGCGAAGGTGGTTTTTAAGAGGGGTCACTGATATAGTTGATAGCTTGACACGTAGCCTCTGGGGGGTCAGGGAAAACTACTTTATCGGGCGGGTATTTTTCGTCCATCAGGCGCAGCCAATATGGATGTGGAGCATTGGATTAGGTAAAAGTTGATCTAACAGTAGATGGGCGAGGGAAGCGAGTGGGAGATAAAGCATGGGCTCAGGGAGGGGCCCAACGCTTTAAACCTTGGTGATATAGGTTTATTTAAGGTTAATGATGGTTTAATATGATCGGGCAAAGCTTAATGAATTGCACGTGGCGTGGAGCGGCGGTAAACCGGTTCGGGTGATTTAATGAATGAAGTGATAGCATATTACAAATCGCACTTTCTTCTGCCCAATGGTTCATTCACTTATGAATGATGTGATGTGATATGATCCTTTAGGAAATAACCATTTAAACATTTCAAACTTTCACATTTCTACCTACCCTTCCATTCTTAACATATTTACTTATCCTTCCATAGTGCATTTGAACTAGCAACCCAATATTTTATTTTTATGAACAATCTATCTATATACCTTATTTCTTCCATTGGCTCAGATTAAACTGTTGAGCCAAATTATTTTCTACCTATGAGAATTAATTTAAAACAAATCCAATTATGATGCAACTGTATAATTGGGTAAAATAAACTAGTGTGGCATCTAAACAAACTGCACACAACTATTATTTTTGAAACTGAATTTAGAACAAAGTAGTGGCATTTGGATTTGCAACACTTTCAGAGTTTATTTCTTTTTCTTTTCTGTCTAACCTAACATTTTATTTTGCCTTTATTTTTTAGAGCATCTACCCTAACATTTTCTTTGATATGGACATATTTATCAAAATATTTTCCTAACATTTTTTATTCAATATTCTTTTGGTCCATATCCTATCTTAACATTTTGTAAATACATTTTCATTTTTTGTCTAATTTATTCTAACTAATCAAAACCAAAAAATGCTACAACATTCCCAATCAAATTCGAGATCCATCCACTAGCTTCCATACTAGTCCATTTTTCAATAAGGGTGAAGGATGAGATGACAGCATGCTAAATGATGGATACATTATGCATGTTCTTTTTTTACTTCTAATCCAATATTTAGTAGATAGGAGGAATGTGTATTTATTATAAACCACATATGGCCATAAACTCTAGGTGGAGATTAGGTTTCAACCTAATTTCATAGCTAGAGCTTAAGAGAAAAGAGGTGTTTAAGACCCTAGCCCCCTAAGGCCTTTGTTCCCCAAGAAAACTCAACTAATTGGGGAAATAATCAGTTAAAACATAGATTGAAACTACCAAATTCCCATAGCATCTGCATTCTAGATTATCAGAAATGCATGGCTACAACAAGAGTCAGAGTAAAAGCAGGAAAAGGATTGGGTCAAGGAGATGGAGAAAGTTATGTTAAGGTTTCACCTTTATTCATGTACCCTCCATAGCATTAATCATTCCTATAGGAATATATACAATGGTGGTGATGTCATTATGTATGACAGCAAATGACAACACAATGCAATTAATATGCAGCCATGACGTGACTGTTGATTTGATGTGAATAGAGCATCAAGTTTGGCGGGGCAGGGTAGGTGGTGTGCGGAAAGGCATTGTCAAAAAAGGATGGTGTCTATGTATGCCAAATGTATGCATGGGATTCATTATTGGGATGTGGGTCCATAAGCATTGTTTGTGTAACAACTTGCAATATGATTTCTAACGAAGCAGAGATCCTTTGCAACGAACTCCATATACTCCACATTAACAAGAGGATGAGTAAAATTGTAGATCATATTTCCAATCCCAGCAAAGTCCAAAAAATCCTCACAGTAATGAGAATAAGGTAGCAATTGAACTCCACCTTCAAGGGACTAAGATTGAAATGAGTGCCAATTGGTGTATGAAAGGTGGAAAATGACGTCAATCAGTGCATATCAACAACTTTATTGATGTGGTTTTGATAGTTGACGATCATCGTGCATGACATAGATTAGTAAACCATGGTTGACTATGGTTTATATTGTCTAACTATGGTTAACAATTGTTGACCAAGGTTCACAATGGTTGATAATGGTTAACCATGGTTTCCAAGGGTTGTTGGTTCATTATGGTTGAGGAGGGTTGAAAAGGTTGACTATGGTTGACATTCATTTACAAATTTGACCATGGTTAATCAAGGTTGACCTTAGTTAGCTATTAATATAACAATATGTTTATGATAGATTAATATTGAGCATTATTACATTAATATATGTTGACCATGGTTGAGCATGGTTGATAGTACGTTAGTGATAATGTTACATTATTGTTTATATCGATGGTTGAAGAGGGTTGACAAGGTTGTCTGTGGTCAACCATTAAAGTAGCAATGTATTTATGTTACATTATTGAACAAGGTTGAACATGGCTAAACTGTGTAACCATGCTTGACCAATATAGTTAAGCTTTCTTGACCATGTTAGGACATGGTTGACTATGGTTAAATATGGTCAACTTATGATTGACCATGAAGATGTTAGTCCATGTTGACCATGAATATTATAGGTTTGACCATGGTTGACCAAGTTTTCCCTGGTTGACAATAGTTGAATGTGGTTGTGCATGGATGAACAAGGTTGGACATGGTTGAACAATGTTGACTATGGTTAAATTTTGTGACCATGTTTGATCCACAATTCATTCACCTAGTCAACCTATATCATAGTGCCTATGTTCATGGGATATTAAGGAATATGCTATTCTCACTAGATATTGATAAAACCCTCCCAAAACAAATTGTTAAATTCCTTTGAATACAACTTTCTAATCAAATAAATCCTTATTTTTAATATATATCCCCTATTTTTATTGAATACCCCTTTCTTATAACCCCAAATACCTATAATTTTTTCCTACTCCACATCCCTCCCCCAATACCTACAATAGGTTGACTCTACTTTTCATAATTTGAAAAACCCATTTATGAATGAATGTAGTTAGATATTGGTCAACAAGGTGAATCGTGCATTCTTTAACCACGATTGAGCTTACATAATCATGTTTGATAATGGTTGATGTGATTTGACCATGGTTCACTATAGTTGACATGTTATTAACTATGTCTAAACATAGCACCCCAAGGTTCCCAGCATTTACCTATAGATGACTATGGTTGACCATGGATAATAATGATGCCCATGCTGACCATGGTTGGCCATATTGACCATGTTGACATGGTTGATCACAATTAACCATTGTCAACCATGTAGACCATATATACCATTGTTAATTATGGTTTGATAACATTTAACCTTCGTCAAATATGGTTGGCATTTTGACCATGTTGACCACGATTAACCCTGATTTTTACAATTTAATTTGCTCAACCACATATGACCATGTTGACCAGATTAACCCTGATTTTTACAATTGACTTTGCTCAACCACATAAGACCATGGTTGCCAATGGGTTTGTTTGTCAAATCACAACATCATTTTCTTGTCTAATTGTAATTGCATTTGATGTTCATCACATTATGATGTTGTTTCTTGTGCATGATAATGCGATGACATTTATTATTCATTGACATGTTCAACCATGTTAAACCATGGTTGACTATTCTTGTCCATTCTCCGTATAAATGAATGTGGTTAAACATTATTTTCCATGGTTAACTTTAGGTGGCCATGTTGACAGTCATTGACCATGGTTCACCTGAGTCAACCATTGCAAAGAAGGTTGAATATAGATGTCTATGGTTGATTACGGTTGTCTTTGGTTGACTTCAGGTGATTGCGGTTGAACATGGTTAGCTATGGTTTACCTTGGTTGAATATGGTTGAATATGGTTGAACATGTTTGAGTAAAGTGAGTAGGGCTTGTCATGCTAAAACATGTTCACCATGTTTAACAATGGTTGAGTTTGCTAGGCCATGCTTGATTATGGCCAACATATGGTTTATTTAGGGTGGATATAGGGTTATTAGCACTTATGTATAAATGAATGTGGTCATCCATGATTGTCTATCATGACCATGTTTGACCATGTTAAGAATGTTGACCATGTAGATCATGATCTCCACATTAAACTAAAGTTTTTTATAATAAAATATCATTAGCTATGGTTTCTTATAGTTTAATATGTTTCTTATGATTGAATGTGGTTGACCATGTTAAGCATGGTTAAAAATTGTAGACCATGGCTAGCAATGGTTGACTATAGTTTCCCATCTTAACCATGGTAGACTATGGTTGATTGTAATTGATTATGGCTAGCCATCTTGAATATGGTAGAACATATTGATGATGGTTTACTATTTCTTGTCAATGGTTGACCCTAACTAACCATGGTTTCATTATGGTCGACTATGGATGGAGAATGGTTAACCATGGTTTGATTATGTTCAACCATGGTTGATGATGTTTGATCATGTGGTGAAGTAAAATTATAAGTGTGGACACAAACAAATTCCTCTAGCTGGATAATGGGTCTAGCTACAACTGATACATTCTATGGAATATTTCCTTAGGTTAGAACCAATTAAGAGGGCCTACCTCTTAGTACGTTTATCCTATTTGATGATGTCGTTACTTTCTTGCTCTAGCTATCTCTCGCTTCCTTCTTCAAGCACCTAAAATAAGTAAACAACAACAAACAACAGCCATGATAATAGACAAATTGTAATTCAACTTACTTAACAAGTCAAGAAACATTAAGCCATGAATAGGTAGGATGAAAAAACATGTAGGAAATCAATCGATAGTTACATATATATTGAATCAAGAAGAGATTACAACCATTGTCTTGACGTTGTTGTTCTCCTCTTACAAGACTAGGTTCCCACACACTTCTGTTAGCATTCCATGATGGCCTCAATCAACAATAGTTTTAAGGCTCTTCCCTCTAGGCTTCACTCCAAACCAAATGACACTTCTCCCTTACACAACTAGATAGCTACAACTATGAATAGTTTTTTGTTTACTCCAAACCAAAATAGCACTAGCACACCAACATCAACACTAGCTTGTGCTTGGGAAGAAGGGATGTTTATATAAGATGAATGGGTGGGAGATGGATCCTCTTATCATGGGGGAAGGTCTTATTCCTTAAGGTAGTTCCATCATTATAGGGGAAAGGAGCCCAAACTGACATCATCGACCCCATCCGGCCAAACCATTTACCAAACTTCTGTTACAAAGCTTCTAGAGCTAGAAGCTTTGGCTCTTAATTTAAAAAAAATTCCATAATAGGACCAGCGCAATTGGAACACAACTCAGTCATTACAGTCAGCACTAGGGACAGTGCTAATCTCTGCACATTGGTGAGGGGAAGACAAGGTTCATTAACATCGGTCTTGTAAACTGGGAAAAACAGAAGTTTCAGGGGAAATGGTACAAAAGGGAATTGATCTACTCATGAAGAGGGACACAATGGGGGTTTCTTCATGAAGGGAAAGCATGTAAACTTCACTGTAGAGGTCCTCCAAGATCAAGGAATGGGGAGTACAAGGACAGTGACAAAATGTTGTGAAACAGATGCCCCCTAAAGCTTGAAGGTCGAGCTAGAGTGAGGGATGAAATTCTTTATGAATAAGTGCGAGGAACCGTAGTCTATCAGAAAACCTACAAGCAAGTACATATACATATACATAACTGAGAGCTCTGTCAAATGATACATGAATCATGGCATGGACGCAACCATCCAGAGAATGATCATGTAAATGGATCCAGGTATGGGCGCAGCCATCCGTCAAAGAGGATCATAATGAAATCAAGGTATGGTTGCATCCATCCAATAATGAGAAGGATCACATATGATAACTCATGGTATGGTCACAACCATCCATCTAAAAGAGACATGTATATCATCATAACCATGTCACATCACTTTGCAACCTAGACTTTTGTGATCTGAGCCCAGGGTCTTGCACCCCAACACGACCTGATCAAAGTACAAATTCTAATATGTGAATAGATCTATTGACATCAAACATTTTAGAAAGCCACTTGATTACCAGTCAATGATGTAAACTGTTAACAAGTGTGAGAGAAAACACCAATAATGATGATGGTCCTCAAGGTACTATCAGCACAATCCATGAATTGTGAATAGAGGAACTAAATTCAAACACCAATAAAATCACTCGATCGAAAGCCAATGATGTGAACTTGTCATTGAGTGTGAAGAATGTTCCATTAGGGCATGCAAGCTCTAAGTTATTGGAAAGGAGTCTCTCGGTTAACTTCTCGGATAATGAGTTGAAGTCGATAGGAACCAACTATGTCGAAGGAGAGCCATAATGTATCCCACGTCATTGACTCAAGACAGAAGTATGCAAAATGATTTTGGATGATACAGAGAATAAGAGGTAAGTGTAACTGAAGAAGGACAACTCTTGAACATATCAGCGACACAACTGGAAGTTTGGCAGCTTTTAGATCCAAAGGATCGGTGGTCATGATGATGTGGCAGAGATCAGATGGAGGCAAAAATGAACAGCCCAACCCAACAAGCTCAACGATACAAAGGAGGATATCCCAACCCGACACGAAGTAGAAAGTGTCATGTTCAAGAGTGAGCTTCTGACACAACTGATAGATTTCCAAATTTTCCCCCACCATTTCTAGTAGGTACCCCAATTATTTTTTAATAGCAAGCTTGAAGAGGATATCATATGCTTGCACTGTAAGTTCATCCTTTGAACGAATCTGACCTAGTAATTTTAACGAGCCATAGGAAGGAGAAGCTCATGTTTGCCATGATGACGAATCCGATGTTGTTTAATAGTTTAACGAGTCCGACAAAGGTGAAACTCGGTATCTTTTTCATGTTTAGAGAGATTGAAAAAGACACGGAAAAGAAAACTCCACATGGTCCCTTTTCATACATTTGTGTCTCTCGAGCCCAAAAAGGTATAAAATGATACTTGAGAGAAACGCTTAAACATTTCAATCAAGGAGTACCTTTTCGTAAATAGTGCCTCCCAACCCTAAAATGGGTAAACTTATGTTGGGCACACAATGTTTCGCATCTGTTAACGAGTTCGAAACGACAAGGGCTCAACCATATTTTCACTTTTAAAGGGTCGGAAAAGAGCTTGAAAGCAGACTGACCATTTTATTCTCTTTTAAGAGTCAAAAGGGAAAAATACTTTGCAATATTTTCATATGAGTTTAACAAGTCGAGAAAAGAGTTGAAACGTAAGTCTTCATCATCGTCGAACATCCATCACCTGTCACTACACAAAAAGGTAAAGTGTATTATCCAATTCTTGAGGCAAAATAGGTTAAAATATTTATAAAAACTTGTTATTTTCATGAAAATTTGAATAAAAAGGAGAAAAGTAAATACATTTTTACCATTTACATTTTTACCATTTACCATTTTACCTTGTTGTGAAAACTCTTTTACTCACTTTTTCCCTAATTATGTAAAAGCATATTGTGGGATATCCGAGAGGTCATTCGTTGAGCCGCCAGTTATAGGTAAGATCTAAGGCCTTGAGCTCCATTTTCATGTCCTTTATTCCTATTTTTAACCATTTTTTTTTGTTTTTTGACGGGGTTTTGCAACAACTAATTCACCCTCGGTCGGCGCAACTTCCTAGCACGGAATCGTACCGGCCGAGGATGATTAACAAAGCCGATCACACCATCGGCGCAACTATTTTTAGAACAGGCATGTCGGCACCATGAATAGGGAAAAACACTATTTCCTCAAAAAATCACCCTTAAAACTCAAAATTTATGGGCCAAGCATGATAATTGACTCAAATTGATGGCTTTTGCAAGAAAGAATCGCCGAAAATGGTGGACTGGAAAGAACAGGAACACAAGGATGTGGACACCTAGGCAATGAATGATCCAAATTGCCTAGAAGCTTTAAGGGCTTGTGGGCTCCTCAAATTCTTTCTTACGTCAGGGATGCAGGTCGAACCCAAGTTGCTTCAGTACCTAATTAGTCTATGGGACATTAATCGAGGAATATTTTTCATTGGTGACTAGGAGCTCGAGTTGGAAACTTCAGATATATGCTTCATCATTGGATTGTCTTGAAGAGGGGAACCAGTTAACTTGTATTGGTAACGACTGATTGGGGCAAGCATATCTTCTTTTCTTGCCAAACACTTCCCTAATGCCATGAAATCTAAGAGTGGGAAGATTGAGCTTTCAAGTGTTCGGGATCTGACAGAGAGAGTGCTTCTATTAACCATCAACAGAGTGGCAAGGTCCCAAGCGAAACATGAGACCAACAAGTCGAAGTTCCTATATGTTATCAATTGTACAGCACCCACGATCTTCAACTAGGCAAAGGATATGAAGACCAACATAAATCGTCAGCTTTCCAAAGCTAAGGCGGGGAATATAAAGAAATTTTTCTTTGGATCTATGCTCGTGACCTTCTTCTTGGAACAGGTGCCACTGTTCCAGTATCAACTAATTGAGGTAGATCCTCCTATGCCACGCGATCCCCAAATGGCCTGCTAGAGTTGTTTTATGCCCAGGACCACTGGGGGTCAGCACATGTTGTACAAAACTGCATTCTTTTCATGGCTACGACAACAGAAGATCGTCTTGGAGGACTGGCCATATAGTGGCACTGACTTCCATGGAGATCCGGATATGCCCTTACCAGATGGGGAGGATTTTGACGATGAAGGTAAAAAATCAACTTTTTAATTTTAAGATTTTTTAATTTTTTTTTGGTATATATGTGCTTATAACATTTCTCTGGTCAATGCAAATGTTGGACCAGAGCGTCTTGCTGGGATGTCCCCAATAGCCAGGCGCATCCCCTACCCGATTGATGCTGTCGCTCCTTATCAGGAGGGGAGTGACAATGAGGAGGAGATCACCAGGAGCCTTGAGGGGTTGACTCGTGGTATCCCAGAGTATGATCGAGCAGGAGACATTCATTGCCAGTACTAGAGACACACGGTGGGAGTCTCATATCAGATCCACCGATTGCTGACCGGTGTCACACGAGCTGTATCATGCTACGATGATCACCATGTTGATTAGTGCCTAGGTCCAAAACTTACATTTTTGAGGCATGTGTGCCATGGATATATGAGGTCTACGAGTCGTCGATGTTATTTTGGACACACATATTATTTTTTGGGGTGTTGATGTATCAAACATTATCACCATATATATCTATATCTATCTATATATATTATATATATATATATATATATATATATATATATATATATATATATATATACTGTATTTTCTTGTCTACTATGGTACAAATGGTTTGTTTTATCTTTTCACATGTTTCATAAATGCCTATCCAACATATAATTAGCTAATGCATCTGTCAATGTATTCATGCATCTAGGAATATGATGATATGTAATGTAATTAAAATGTCTTTCCAGTAGATGAATACGGAGATACATTCTCAATATTTGAAGGTTTCTGACGAAATATTGCTCGTTGAGTTGAAGGATAACAAGATGTGAATCCAGGTTGCCAACCAACTCTCTAATGTCAAGAGCAATGGATTCTGACAACAGTTTGATGACCACACTGTATTAGATAGATACCTTGATGGTCTATCAACTCACCGTTAGGGTCATAAATATCCCATGCCGCGGAAGATAGGTTCCGGGTATTACGGCAAGGACCATCAGCGAAACCGATGTGAGGAGTTGAAGACATCTGCAGAGCAAGAAAAACATAGTAAACATGAAAATTGTTTGAAAACTAACACACAAAACCACACTACAGAAAAATGAATGGCACACTAATGTACACAAGTAACCATGCAAGATGACCTAAGCATAGTACTTCTTGAGGTAAAGCCCATTCAGGGGCTTATCCAGAGGATTTTGCTCATAATTAATAAGCTCATAGGCTCCTTTCTATAAAACATGTTTCACAATGTAGGGCCCATGCCACATGGGTTCGAACTTGCCTGCCCCTAGCTTATCGTTAGCTTAGTCATATAATAAGACCAAATAACCCTCAGAGAACGCACGAGGGGAGACCAACTGATCGAAATGGTATTTAACCCATTTCTTTTGTGCTTCGATGACCAAGGCAGTGAGATGGCGAGTCTCGTCCAATCGTTCTAAATATAAGAGGCATTCCTCCTGAGGTGATGTTCCGGGGAGGAGTTCAATAGCTAATTTGAGTGAAGGAATATCGCATTCGATCAGTAATGTTGCTTCCAGACCATAGACCAGTTGGAATGGTGTGAAACCAGTTGCATCTTTGGTTGAGGTTCGGTAAGCCCACAGAGCTAAAAAGAGCATGAGATGCCAATTTGACTTGTGCATCCCAAGAGTACGTTGAAGCATTGTAACCAAAACCTTGTTCACAGCTTCAACTTGGACGTTGGCCTAAGGGTAATATGGGGTCAAGCCATCATGGCGCAAGTCCAATGCAGATTTCAACTCAGCCATAATGTAATCCTTAAAATGGGAGCCATGATCTGTGATAATGGCTTGAGGTATGTCGAACGTGGAAATAACATGGTTGAAAAGGAATTTAGTTGTCGTTTTACCGTCTGCAAAGTATGTAAGCATCGCTTTCGCCCATTTGGTGAAATAATCCACATCGATGATAATATAGCCATGCCCCCCAACAAAACGAGGGTTACATGTCATATAATTGATGCCCCATTTGGCAAAGGACCAACGGTAATGACGGGGTGTAGGTGAGCGAGTGGGGCACACATCTTGCGTTGGTAAATTTGGAATTCATGGCACTTGCGAATAGCAAGAATGCAGTCCTTAAAAATAAACAGCCAGAAATAACCAACGTGAAGGATTTTTGTAGAAAATTCGTGAATAATATGACACTTATTCACAGAGATTATCCTGATTATACACTATTTGCGAAATCATGCATAATAGATAACCTCCTCTATGTTGATCATCAATTTAGCAGTATTCAGAAACATACACATGTGCACATTGAAGCATCAATCACACATATCAACATAGTATGTACCTGGGGAAAGCATAAAGCTGAAAAACCCACAACTATCTGTATATTATATTGATTGAGATCATGTAACAGTACACAGTACAATACTAGCTCCACCTGTTACACACAATACAGCATAGATCTGAATCAATCACTGCCTCAAATCACCTCTGCTGCTTGCATGCCTCCACTGCGCAATCCTGCATAGAGAATACCACAAGGATGAATCTCCAAACTCGTATTTCCCTTGTGTGACACTACACAATCCTCATTGGCAACTCAATCCCACTGATTGTGCAAATCACATGCACAGCTATAGTCACAACTGACAGCTGTCTTGCCCTTTCACTCACCTCTAACACTTGTCTCCATTGAACTGTCCATGCACTGAGTTAACTAATGTATTCTTCAGTTGCTTTATGATTTAATAATTAGTGAATTAATTAATAACTAATTCACATCACTCAACATTAGTCTATTTTCCAGTTAGACTAACTACAACTAGTTCAACTAAGTCAAACTCAACACAACTCCATCAACTCCTGATCCAACTCCACAGAACTCAATCACTGAAGTCCTAACTGAAGTCCTCCATGCAATAGCTCAAGTTAACCCATAGGAACCACGTATTTCCTTCTGGCAGTTGCATGTGCCACATCCGTAACTGAAGTGCTCCAAGAGAATAAGATAATGTTTATAGTCCAAATATTATTAAGAGATAATAATATTCGACTGTTCTATTTTTTAGCGTGGCAGTCTAAAAATATTCTCCACCCATATGTCTAAAAATAGAAGTCCATATATTTTTACCAACTTGACCAATCATCCACAAATAGCATCCTGCAACTCATATACCATGATCCATATGTCTAAAAATAGACTTGCGCCAAAAATAGCCTGCGGGCCCACTTAGTGAAGGCGACTTCTTTCCACTAAGCTCCATAATCTTGTTGCAATCTCAACACTCCCTCTCAACAAGATATGGATTATCAGCAACCACTATCCTGTCTTGGTGGTACTCGAATTTTCTCCTGGCGAGCGCCTTCATCATGATATCAGCATCTTGATCCTCCGTGGGAATATATGAAAGTAACATGATTCTTCGCTGCACACAATCTCTGATATGATGGTATCTGATGTCGATGTGTTTGGATCTATCATGAAATACAGGATTATCCAAGAGTTCAATGCAACTCTGGTTATCACAGTAAACCACAGTAGGATCCAAATGAGACCCGAACAACCCGACCAAGATCTTCCTCATCCATATAGCCTCGCATGCAGCCAAACTTGCTGCCATATACTCGGCCTCCGCGGAACTGAGTGCCACGGATATCTGCTTCCTACTGTACCAAGAAACTGTTGTCGATCCGATACTGAAGATCCCTCCAGATGTGCTATTTTTGTCCGTTGGGCTCCCTGCCCAATCTGCATCTGTGAAGCCACATAGCTTCACCTCATCCTCCTATCTGTACCACAATCCATATCCTGATGTGCCTCTGAGATAATGTAATACATGCTTGCCTGCCTTCCAGAAGAGCTTGGTAGGCTTAACCATAGCTTGTGAAAGTTGGTTAACAGCATAGCATATATCGGGTCGTGTAATGACCAGATACATAAGCGACCTCACCAACTGTCGATAAATAGTGGCATCCACTACCTCCGCTGAAGTAGCATCCTCCTTCCTCCAACCTCCAGGAAGAGGAGTATCAACAGGGTTGGAGCCATGCATGTTGAACTTCTCCAGTATCTCCCAGGCATACTTACCCTGAGAAACAAACAGTCCATCACTGTGCTGCCAAATTTCCAATCCCAGGAAATAATGAAGGAGGCCCAAATCCTTCATCTCAAAATCCCGAGCAAGATCCTCCTTGCATGAAAGTATCAACAGCTCATCTCCTGTTAGAATCAAATCATCTACATACAGTACAATGATAAGCAACTTACCCTCCACCACAATCTGGTATAGGTTAGGATCTGCCTCACTCTTGGAGAATCTAAGTCCAGTGAAATAATTGTCTATCTGTGTGTACCAAGCACGAGGTGCTTGTTTCAACCCATACAGCGCTCTCTTGAGCCTGCACACATGTGACTCGCTGCTGAAGATCTCGAAACCATCGGGTTGCTCTATGTACACTTCCCCCTCAATGACTCCGTTGAGGAACGCAGTCTTCACATCCATCTGATGAATGTGCCACCCCATCTGCACTGAGAGTGCAAGAATCATCTGTATGGAAGAATACCTTGCGACAGGTGCAAAGGTCTTCTCATAATCGACCCCCTCTATCTGTGAGAAGCCTCGGGCAACAAATCTTGCCTTGTACTTCTCCACACTCCTGTCAGCTACCTGCTTCACTTTGTAGATCCATCTCGAACCCACCACTGATTTCCCTTCCGGCCTTGGGACAATTTCCCATGCACTGTTTCTGACAATCGAATCATACTCTTCCACCATGGCATCTACCCATGTGGGATCCACCACAACGTCCTCGAAAGAGGATGGCTCAGTCATGACACATTTGCTCACAAGATCCATGTATCTAGTGTACTGATCGGGTGACTGTCTCTATCTGTGTTGTGTTGTAGGTGGTCCTACAACCTTCTCTACATCTTGAGCTAGTCGCTCAGCTTTTGTTGTGCGCTTTCCCCCTCTGATGGTTGGCATTGCATGAGTGGTCTCTTCCACTCCATGAACTTCCTTTTGTGGTTGATCCACATCCTAAAGCTCATCCTTAGGAACTAATAGCTCCTCATCTGCATGCAAGTGTGGCTCCCTCTCAAGCGAACACTTCATGGCTTTCTCCTCCTGAAATTTTATATCCCGTCGCACAATAGGCTTGTGACTGTCTGGAAAATACACACGATAGTTGTGGGGCATATCAGTGTACCCCAAAAATATCCCAACTTATGTGGTTGGCTCGAACTTCTTCATGGCATCCTTCGTTACATGCATGTAAATAGGAGAACCAAAAATCCTCAAATGGGAAATATCAAGCCTCTTACCAGAATAATCCTCCTTGGGTGTACTCATGCCAAGTATCTTGTGAGGACAATGGTTCTGCACATATACTACAGTATTGCATGCCTCCGCCCACAAGTGAAGGGGTAGGCCCTGATCATGCAACATCGCCCGTGCAACACCCACGATCATTCTATTCTTCCGCTCAGCAACCCTGTTCTGCTGTGGGTTATGGGGAGCTATGAGCTCTCTTCGAATCCCTTCTACGCTACAGAAATCCTTGAACTCGCCATAGATGAATTCACCACCATTGTCGCTCCTAAGAGCCTTCACCTTCTTCCCCGATTCCTTCTCGACCAATGCTTTGAACTCACAGAACTTTGAGTATGTCTCGCTCTTCTTCTGCATGAAGAAGATCCAACACTTTTGGGAGAAATCATCAACAAAGATCACATAGTACCTGTGCTTTGTTGTCGAAGCAACTGAGAAAGGTCCACACACGTCTGTGTGAATTCTCTCAAGGATCGTCATGGTGCGACTATCCTTCTCGTGAAAGGTGGATTTCACAAACTTTCCCAAAATACACCCCTTGCACTGATTTGACTGCGCAAGAGTGCCTTTAGGAAGCCCAGTAGAAATCTACTGCAGTATCTTCAAGGCTCCATGGTGAAGGTGTCCCAATCTCCGGTGCCACAGCTCACCATCATCCTAGCTCACCACTCCTTCTGCCTTGTATGCCATTGCTGAGCAGGCATCTACATGCAACTGATAAAGGTTCTTGACTCGAACCCCTATCTTCTGGGTTTCTCTAGTTGTCTTGCTACGCAGGAAAGCCTTTCCCTTGCTGAAAACAACATCGTATCCCTTGTCTTCTAACATCGCCACAGAGATAAGATTCTTCTTCAATCCTGGAACATGCATCACTTCCTTCAATATGAAGGGTTTACCAGACTCCCTCTCAAAAGAAATGGTACCGATACCGGTCGCACTGTATCTACCATCATCGCCCATCTCGATGTGCACTCCAAGATCTTTCTCGTCCAGATCAGAAAACAAATATCGATCTCCTATCATGTGAAAAGACGCACCACTGTCCAAGAACCATACCGATCCCATCACACTTGATACCAAGCATGCAACCAGTGAAAAATCCAGCTCAAACTCCGAGGCTAAGGCCTCTCCCGCTGCAGATCCAGCAACTTGCTTATTTTTCTTCTTCTGCGGACAATTTGTGGCATAGTGTTTGTGCTGGTGACAGTGAAAGCACTTCACCTTGGACATGTCCTGCTTCTTGCCTTTCGCACTGGAATGAGAAGCTTTCTTATTCTTCCCCTTCTTTGTTTTGGCAGCCAAAGCGCAATTTTCTTCATCAGATGCCTTTGATGAAGATCTGTCCCTGGTATTCTGCCTTATCTCCTCTTGCACAAGATCTGACCAAAGTCTCTCCCATCCTGGCAATTTTTCCCAACCATTGACAGAGTTCTAATAGGAATTCAAACTCTTCGGAAGACCAAGGAGATCCAAGCTCACCAAGTCCTCATCATCGACAGTCACCCCCACACTTCCCAGCTCATCCCGGCATTGGGTGAACTTCGTGAGATACTTGGGCATACTGTCGCCTTTCTCACACTTTATGTTTCTAAGTTTATCCTTGAGCGCCAACTTCCTCTGGTCACTCTTGCTTTGGAATAGATCTGTCAACTCTTTCCACATCAAGTATGGAGAAGCCTTTCCATGGAGGCTGGACACAATGTGATCCCTCACGCCCTCCAACAGAATCCTTCGATACTTTGCTGTCTTATTTTACCAATCCCCGACTTGAGCAGCATCAGTAGGTTTTGGGACATCCGCTTCTATGAACTCCTTCAACCCATTATCATCTAACACCGCCTCCATCCTATCCTTCCATGCAATATATTTCGAGCTGCCCTCAAGGGCATAATCCAATCGCAATCTGTTGAAAGACATTTTAACTTTGACACCAAGAAAACACTGCAGCAAATTCGAATTCCACCAACTCAAAACTCAACCGCTTCTGATCTAAAGTTCATGAGAACAAAGTATTTCTCGCACAAAGATCGACTGTATGGGCATTCACTGGATATCTCACCTTCCAAAAGAAGGATGAATCCAGAGGCTACCTGGCCCGATTATAGTCTCTGGCTGAAGAAATAAAATGTAAACACTTTCTGAATAATAGATCTGATGATCAATCCTCGCTTTGATATCCTGTAGAAATCTCTTCTACAAATAAACCAGCTCTGATACCATGTAGAAAATTCATGAATAATATGACACTTATTCACGGAGATTATCCTGATTTTACATTATTTGCGGAGTCATGCATTATACATAACCTCCTCTACGTTGATCATCAATTTAGTAGTATTCAGAAACATACACATGCGCACATTGAAGCATCAATCACACATATCAACATAGTATGTACCCGGGGAAAGCATAAAGCTGAAAACCCCACAACTACTTATATATTATATTGATTGAGATCATGTAACAATACACAGTACAATACTAGCTCCACATGTTACACACAATACAGCATAGATCTGAATCAATCACTGCCTCAAATCACCTCTGCTACTTGCCTGCCTCCACTACGCAATCCTGCATAGAGAATACCACAAGAATGAATCTCGAAACTCGTATTTCCCTTGTGTGACACTACACAATCCTCATTGGCAACTCAATCCCAGTGATTGTGCAAATCAAATGCACAACTATAGTCACAACTGGCATCTCTCTTGCCCTTTCACTCATCTCTAACACTTGTCTCCACTGAACTGTCCATGCATTGAGTTAAATGATGTATTCTTCAGTTGCTTTATGAGTTAATAATTAGTGAATTAATTAATAACTAATTCACATTACTCAACATTAGTCTATTTTCCAGTTAGACTAACTACAACTAGTTCAACTAAGTCAAACTGAACACAACTCCATCAACTCTTGATCCAACTCCACAAAACTCAATCACTGAAGTCCTAACTGAAGTCCTCCATGCAATAGCTCAAGTTAACCCATAGGAACCACGTATTTCCTTCTGGCAGCTGCATGTGCCACATCCGTAGCTCGAACTGAAGTGCTCCAAGTGAATAAGATAATGTTTATAGTCCAAATATTATTAAGAGCTAATAATATTTGACTGTTGTATTTTTTAGCGTGGCAGTCTAAAAATAGACTCCGCCCATATGTCTAAAAATAGAAGTCCATCTATTTTTACCAACTTGACCAATCATCCACAAATAGCATCCTGCAACTCATAGACCATGATCCATATGTCTAAAAATAGACTTGCGCCAAAAATAGCCTGCGGGCCCACTTAGTGAAGGCGACTTCTTTCCACTAAGCTCCATCATCTTGTTGCAATCTCAACAATTTTTTGAGCGGTAGCGTAACTAGACATATGACCACCACATGCCCCAGGAATTTCTTCGTAGGACCACGCAAACACATCACGAAATTCCTGAAATAGATACATATAAGTCTTGATCTCATCCGGAGAACAAGATACCCCAATATGAATATGTTCAACAATACCAGGCTTGATAGAAATATCAATCGGCATCGTTCAGGTAATATTACCCAAATTTCCTTCTAACCATACTTCATGAGTCGTGATCGGTGGCAGAAATGGAGAAGAGGACTCTTCGAAAGTGGTAGACATGACCGTCGGACAAGGCAGGAATGAGGAGCGATGATGAGTATCAATCCAAGGTGGTTCCTCGAGAGACATGACTTCCATGATACTTTCATCAGCAAGGAAGGTCTCGACTAAGGGATCAAGTGATTCCAAAGGGCCAAGCCATGGGGATTGAGAGTATGTATCGAGAGAGGTCTTCAAAACAGAAGAATCAAAGGGTGTGGAACTTGAAGCCAAAACAATTTTTACGTAATTGACTTCGACGGGACTAAGCGGCATAACCTCGCCCCATGTATCAACAAGATCTGGTGAAGTTATGACCCAAGGATCAGATTTAATCGAGACCATGTTGACAGAGGCAACATGAGGAGGTGGGAGCGGAAAAAATCCCATTAAGGCAGAATCTTTAAAAAGACCTACCCCCACACTCTCATAGGGAGCACCAGTGTGCTTGACATATAGAACAATTCCATCCAACGAGGAAAAGGCAAAGAAAGATAGTTGTTCGATAGTGATAATCCTCCCTTGAATATTATAATTGAGATTGAGATTGGCACTAATGACCCTTGTCTTCCCTGCACCGATGTACAAAGATTAGCAATATCCCTAGCGCCGATCAAAGCGGCTGAGCTGTGTTCCAGCCACGCCAGTCCTATTATGGAAAGTTTTTTAAATTATGAGCCAAAACTTCCAGCTCTAGAAGCTTCGTAATGAAAGTCTGGTAAATGGTTTGGCCGGATGGGGTCGAGGATGTCATTTTGGGCTCCTTTCCCCTATAATGATGAAACTGCATCAAGGGATAAGACCTTCTCCCATGAGAAAATGATCCATCTCCCATCCATTCATCTTATATAAACCTCCCTTCTTCCCAAGCACAAGCTAGTGTTGATGTTGGTGTGCTAGTGCTATTTTGGTTTGGAGTAAATAACAAACTATTCATAGTTATAGCTATCTAGTTGTGTAAGGAAGAAGTGTGATTTGGTTTGGAGTGAAGCCTAAAGGGAAGAGCCTTAAAACTATTGTTAATTGAGGCCATCATGGAAGGCAAGATAGTGCAAGTCAAGGTAGAAATTGTTGACGCCAATTTCAATTATAATATTCTACTTGGTTGAAGTTGGACCATGGGGCTAATTTTTGTGAGTGGACTAATTTTCATGCTTTTTCTAAGAAAAAGATTCGTCAATTTCATTTTTTGCTAAAAATGGTTTGCCCAAATTTTATAGTATAAAATTATTTTACCTTTAAAATCACCAAAATTTTAAATAAACTAATATAAAATCATAAGAAATCTAAATATCCTTATAAAAATATTTCCAAACATTTTATAATTGGGTGAAAGCATGAAGATGAGTTACACTTTTGGGCCAAATGTGGCGATGAAATTTCAAATGTTTCTTCTTTTATTGAATTGCAGCCCTCAAAATTCATATAAGCATTGTAAATTTTGATTCTAAATAAAAAGAAAATATGTGGAGAATTATGTTTTTTTTCTAATGATAATTTTTGCAAAAAAAATCAATGTCATATAATCTCTCAATTTTCCATTAAAATGAAATATATTTCCTTGCAAATTTTTCACAAAAACTTAAGAAGGTGACTATTCATATAGCATATCTTAGTCCAAATGTATAATTTTTAATATATATATATATTATATATATATATATATATATATAATTATATATATATATATATATATATATATATATATATAACATAATCTACACAGAGAGAACTAAGTTTTTCATATTAAGTTTTTTTCTTTTTTTTAAGTTGTTCAAATATTTAAATAAATTAAAAAACTAAGAGTACCCTTTTGAAGAGGACTTGTAAAATAAGATAGTGGTATTTTTTGAAATTTTTTTAGTTGTGTATATTTTATGTTATTGATTTTTTTATTAAACCCCTTTGAAACTATCCAAAAAAAATCAAACATTATGTTTGAAATAAATTAGATAAAAAATACCATATGAATTCTAAAATGTCAAACTCATATACCATTTGATAAAGGGTTCCTTCTAGAATCCAATATGATCAACTCTACCACTTAAGGACAAATTTTGCTTGGAGTCCACTAGGGTACAAAATGGTGTTGCAGAGAAATTTGCAGAAGAGGAGCTAAAATTCTATTTTTTAAGCTCTCAACAGTGCGATCGAGTGCTTAAAACACTCGATCGACTATTTGAAATTCAAATTTCAAAAACAAAGGCTCCATCAAGCTATCATAATTATGTTAAAAAAGCTTCTCGATACTTGTCTTTAAGCGAATTTTAAAATTTATTTATTCCACAAAATTGATTTTTATAATTATTCAAATATATTCCAAACTCTAGTTTTCCTTAATTATCAATCCAAAATTTTATTTTATTTTTACCAAGAAAAAAAATTAAAATAACATATAGATAACTTTCTATAAAATATTTTAATTTTGTTTTTTTCAATTTGAAATTCTTAAATATTATATTTGTTTATTATTTTGATTTTAAATATAACATAATTTTATTACTTAAATCATTTTATCATTTTTTTGAAGTAGAATATTTTTAATAAAAATAAATCAAATTATAATAAACAAATAACAAAAAACTAAAGTAAACTAAATTTTATAATATTATCATTTAAAACAATTCCACACGCACATTTAAATTTGGATTACTAAAATTCAAATTCATCAAATAATGTTTCAAAATTTATAATTTTCTTATGCATTTATTATTTTAAAAATATATATTGCAAAACTAAGTTAGGAGTAAAAATTTCTATATATACTTCGCACTTGTCCAGATTGAGGACAAAATTGAGTACAATCACATTTTACAAATTGAGAGAGAATTATAACTGCATATATCATTCCATCCATTACAACTATATTAATTATAACTTACAATTATTACACCTAGGTTAATTATTACTGTACTCTGAATAAGTGGGTATTAGGACTATATATATGTGTGTGTGTGTGTGTGTGTGTGTGTTTGATTTTAACATATATTATTATGACGGAGGGAATCATGTTTATTAACGCTTCAGTAAATTTTATAAATTATATATTTCCAGCAGTGTCAAATTCACATTTTTGAGTTACACTTATTTATATAAAAAATCGTAATATTTATAAAATCAAATTGATAATTTTCTATGTTTAACCGATTTATTATTTAAATTATAACATTGAAAATATAAATCATATTAAAAACTAATTTTTAAGTTACCAAATTATAAATATAAGAATATTACAATTTCAATTGCAAGTGTGATAGAATCGTTTTTCAAATCTATGCACCAAAACATTAAAAATGCAATAAGGAATTAATCCACACCATTTTTAATTACTTATTCAAATGTAATTAGTAATTAATTTTTTATTTCTTTTAACTATCAAGTACTTACAATTTTAAAGTTTTCATATAATTATTGATATGTACTTAAATTTTAAAATTTCTACTTTTAAGGCTTGATCGGCTTTAAATCTCAATCGAAATCCTAACATAGGGTTACACGGGAGCTTGATCAAGAGTTATTTTAATGTTCGATCGAGCTATTTTTTTAGTGTTCGAAGAACTCGATCGAGCATTATTTTTTCACCAAAATGTGCCCTTATTTCGCCAAAAAGTGTAACCTAGCTCCATGCTTTCACCCAATTTACATATTAGGGATTGGTAAGATTCTCCAAGGTTTCTAAAGATAAACTTCATCCTTAAAAAAAAATTGGTTAGCTCTACTTTAACTATGCTTGACCATAGTTTGATTATGGTTGGCCTTTGTTTAACTATAGTTGACCATGGTTTAAGTATGGTTGATGATGGTTGACAATGATATACCATGATTGATTATGCTTGAACATGGTAGACCATGGTTTTCACTATGGTTAACCATGGTTTCATTATGTTCGACCATGGTTTGAATATTGCTTGACTATAGTTTATCATGGTTTGGCTATGGTTGATCAGGGTTTGTTTACGGTTGACCATGGATTCAGCACGACACCATTTTGATGATAGTTGACAATGGTTAATAATAGTTTAACTAAGATATTCTATGGTCTGACTATTCCTAACCATGGTTGGATTATGTTTTGACTATGGGTGAACATTGTTTGAGTATAGTTGACCATGGTTAACTATGTTTTATGGTGGTTGACGAGGCTTTCAGTATGGTTGACCATGATTTACTATGTTTAAACATGGTTAGGCATGGTTTCAATATGGTTGACCATGGTTTTGTTATGGCTTCCCATGGTTGATTATGGTCAACTATGGCTGACCATGGTTTGAATATGGCTTGAATATGGTTGACCATGGTTTGACTATGGTTACCATTTTGATGATGGTTTATGGTGGTTAACCATGGTTTGACTATGCTTTGACCATGGGTCATAGGAGACCATGGAATAGGCAACTATGTTTGATCATGGTTGATTATGGTTAACTAGTGTTAACCATGGTTTGACTAGTATTAACATTTTGGTGATGGTTGATGATGGTTAACCATGATTTGACCATGGTTGTTTATGGTTTGACTATGCTTGGCCATGGCTTGATTATGGTTGACCATTGTTTGACTATAATTGACCATGATTTAACTATGCTTGATGATGGTTAACTATGGTTTCACTATGCTTGACCATGATTAATGATGGTTGAACATGGTTGCCCATGGTTTCGCTATGGCTAACCATGGTGGACTATGGTTTACTATAGTTGACCATGGTTTGAATATAGATTGACTATGGTTGACCATGGTTTGAATATAGATTGACTATGGTTGACCATGGTTTGATTATGGTTACCATTTTTATGATGGTTGGCGATGGTTGACCATGAATTGAATACGGTTGACTATGGCTTGACCATGAGTGACTGTAGGAGACCATGGTAGTCCATGTTGAGCATGGATGCCCATGTTGTCCATGGATGTCTATGGTTGACTATATTTGACCATGATTTAACTATGTTACCTATGTTTGTACATGGATGGTCATGTTGTCCATATATAATAATATCACTAATAAAAAAGACTAAATTAATAAACAATATTTCTTTTTAAATAGTTTAACATCAATTAAAAAATTTGTAAATAAATAGATAAATCTGAAAAAAAGGTTCCCATAAGAATAATGAGAAAATTAAAAGTGAATAAAGTATATCACATTTATTTATCCATATTGATATTTATAAAGTATTAATCTTTTAACATCATAATTAAAATTAAAAATTTACTATTGTAATCTCTTTTGTTCATATATAATGTTAAGATTTTATTCATTTAAATTTAAAAAAACTTAACATCAAAAAGCTTTGTGATTTTTTGTTTGACACATTGTGACTTCATTTGTTGTTAATCATATTGTGAAGACATATATTGTTTGTCACATTGTGATGTTGTTTGTTGCTCATCACATTTTGATGACTTTTATTGTTTGTCATGTTGCAACGATGTTTGTTGTTCACCACTTTGTGATGAAATTTATTGTTCGTCACATTGCAACAATGTTCGTTGTTCATCTCATTGCGACATCTTTCATTGTGACAATGGTTATTATTAATCACATGATGTCCTTGTTTATAGTTCATCACATTTTGACAATGTTTATTCTTCATGACATTATTACATCTTGTTGTTTGTCATATTGTGCTGACATTTATTGTCTGGCATTTTATGGCATTGTTTGTTGTTCATCATATTGTGATTAAGATTATTATTCATCATGTTGCAAAGATGTTTTTTGTTTGACACATTCTACTGTTATTTGTTGTTCATCACATTACAAACAATATTAAAGTTGTATTAGAATGTTTTGTAATAATAGACTTATACAAGGATGACATTTATTCTTTTTTGTTTGTTGTTTGACTATGTTGTGTTGATTGTCCATGGATGTCCGTGGATGTCCATGGTTGACCATGACTGAAGATGGTTGTGAATGGTTTACCTTGGTTTGACTATGGTTGACCATGGTTGACCGTGGTTGACCGTGATTGGTTATGGTTGACCATGATTTGACAATGGATTACCATAGTTTAACTATGTTTGACCATGGCTTTACTATAATTTACCATCATTTGAATACATTTTGACTATGGTTGGCCATGGTTTGACTATGGATCACCATGGTTTGAAAATGCTGTCCATGGTTGTCCATGGTTGACTATGGTTGACTATGGGTGACTAGACTATGGTTTAACTTGGTTTGACTATGGTAGACCAACATTTTTTTACTATGTTCAACCATGGCTGAGTAGAGTTGACTATAGTTTGAATATGGCTTGACTATTGTTGACCATGGTCTTACTATGGTTTGTTTATGGTTGACCATGATTTCACTATGCTTACCATTTTGATGAAAATGTTAATGATGGTTAACCATGGTTTCATTATGATTATTTATGGTTGACGATGCTTTGATTATGGTTGACCATGGCTTGACTATGTTATCCATGGTTGTCCATGGATGTATATGATTTACTTTTCTTTGATTATGGTTGTCAATGGTTGATTATCATTGATTGTGGTTGACCATGGTTTGACTGCTATATAGGTTATCCATTGATTATGGGTGATTATGATTGTTTGTGGTTTACCTTGGTTCCATTATGGTTGACCATGGTTGTCCATGATTTACCTTGGTTTCATTGTCACTAAACATAGTTTGACTATGTTTATCCATGGTTTGATTATGGTTGACCATTGTTTGATTATGCTTCCTATGGTTCGGTTAAGCTGACTAAAGTTAACCATTGTTTTATTATAGTTTCCCATGGTTTAATTATGGTTTATGACGATTGACCATGATTTCACTATTATTGACCATGACCTTTTAGGGTTGAAAATGGTTGACTATAGTTAACCATGGCTTGAATATGGATTTACGATGATTGACCATAGTTTTACTATCATTACTATTTTGATGATGGTTGATAGTGGTTAACCATGGTTTGACTATGGTTTGAAACCATTGTAGCACATATTGAGCGTGGATGTCTATAGTTGACCATACTATAATTATGTTGTCTATATGTGCATATGGATGGTCATGTTATCCATATATAATGATATCACTAATAAAAAAAATTAATAAATAATATATTTTTTAATAAATATAAGTGTATCATTAAAAAAAATAAATTAATAAATCATATAAATCTTTTCTTCATAAAAAAATATTAAAACACGGTTGATGAGACAATAGGCTAAGGATATGGAAGTAAGAAATACAACTAACATAGTGGGATTCTCAAGAATCAAAATCTTCGCATTGAAAATTAGTTGCCTAGCTTAAAAATAATTAATAACATAAATAATCACAAATCTCCATTTAAAAAATAGAAGCGATTTAATAAATTTAATCACAATATTTCATTAAACAATAATGACTAAGAATATCCTTGGTTATTAAATTTTAGAAACACATAATACTTATAATTAAAAGACTCTAAAAATTGTCCCTAAATCTATCTAAATATTAATCATGAAAATTGAAAAATAGTAAAAATAAAAATACAAGTAATGCTTTAAAAAAATTGTGAGGTTTTACTCACCTTCATGGCTACATGGATTTTCTTTTCTTTATAATTATTATAATAGCTATTAATTCTATTTTCATAATATCATTGACTTTTCCTAAAATTTGGTCAATTATAAATTCAAATAACATGTTAAAAATCAATATAGATCCATCTTAAGTGCAAATCTAAGTACTAAGAGGGATCAAATCTCGAGGTGCTAATAAAAATTGAACACAAATTTGTACCTAGAGAAATTTGAATCTTATTGGCTCTTATTAGATCCATGGTTTATATGTATATATACACTCCAGCAATTTAAACAATGAGAAATTACACATGGTGTGTAGAAACCATGTGTAATTTCTTATTGTTTAAATTACATTTTTCAATATATAAATGAATTAACATCTAGAAAATCCTCTTTGGTACCTACATTTGTGTGAACTATTAACTTATATTTGCAATTCCAAAATTGATAGAAGAATATACCTTAAAAATGGAATAATAAGACTATGAAATTGTTTTAACCATAAAAATTTATTTATTTTCACTTGTTTTATATAATATTACATTGTTTTTAATCAAAATACTATAGCAGTTGACATTAAATATAGTTAAATAGACACTAAAATTTGTATAAGAATCATATTTCAATTAATTTTGAATATTGATAAAATGAATTTTTGTTAAAAATTTTTAAATGTTGATTCTAATTTTATAGATTTATAAAAAATACATCTCCTTATAGAGCAATATGTTTTTTTTCTATATATACATCATATAAGTTAAATGAAATAATTAATTGACATGAATATAGTGGTTTTTATGTGGTGAACATTTTAAGAGTTTTTACATTCAAAGTGAAAAATAAAAAAATTTTTTTTTAATATTTTATTTCTTCTAAAATATTATAAATTATATTATTTCAAAAACTTGGATATTTTTTTTCACAAGTGAATGATTTACCTATTAATTATATATTTACTAATAAAGTAAAAATAATATAATATTTTAATTAAAAAATTCCACATCCCCATATTCACGGTAAAATACATTTGGAAACCAGAAGAATTCTCCGCATCTCCCTTTTAAATCCACCAACCACGTTAATTGTTATAGCACAACTATATTCGGAGTTGTCTATAATGCGACTTTTTGGAGATTCCGGTGACGGAATCCGGTGGAAGAAATTGAGGTTAAATCTTGATTTATTTCAGTTAAAATGGTTTTTTAACTGCATATTTGGATTCAGCACCCTGAAAAACCCCAAGGACGCTTCGATTGTGCAGAAACTAGCTATCAAACTTGCAATTCCAATAAATTGCTGCCGGATTTTGATCGGAAAAAGCCACCAGAAAAGCTTTCAAAAAGTCGCATTATAGACAACTGCATATTTTTATAACTCTAGCCACCTCTATATTATTATTGTACTTGCATATCTGCCATTGTTACATCCGGTTCAATAATAGTACTTTGAACATTCATTGAATAGTATATCGAGTAATAATCCTGTAAATTTTCATGGAATAACAATTTATAATGTGAAATATTTATTATACTAAATTAAAATAGTGAGCAAAGACACACTGAATTAATAAAAGAATTTTATAATTTTGAAAAAAATAAAAAATTGTAATTTAATAGGAATTTTGAGAAGAATTTTCAGTTAAAATTACATAAATATATTATTTTGTGGACGCATTTCGAACCAACTAGTGTGGTTCATTGTCACGATAAGTTGAGGAGTCAAAGCATGGTTGCAAAATAAATAGGGAGTGGAGATCTTCAAATGGCTAGGTTTTTTTCAGAAGAAAAAAAGCATAATATATTATATTGAGAAAATATATAACAGATGATGAGATGCACATTCTCATATATGTGTAGTATGTGTTCCATATTGACATATAGATGCATATAAATCTAGGTATTCAAAAAGACATTCAGATGTGTTTTGTATGGGAATGTATGCCATGGAGATCTGATGAGCAATGCATATAAGTGGAGTCATCAAGGGGATCCATAAGTCATGTGCCATAGGGACATGAGGCTGTCGATGATGTAGATTGGTGACACATGATGATCTCGGAAGATGATGTCATTCCGCCATTTCCATACCATCCATATATATATATATCAATATAAGGAAGCGCCTGTTTCCACTCTGTCTGCTCCACCATATGATAGCTACATGGATGGAATCAAAGTCTGTTAATGTAAAATCAAAATTGTGAGCCTTCAAACCGCTAGGTTTACCATCAACAGCAATAATGTTAAAAAGTCAAAAGTAATCACTTCTAATAATAGAATAATATCATAATTATAATATATTATAAATTAGAATGTTATATTAATTAAAATATTTTCAATTAGGATATTAAATAAATTATTTAATTCCTTTTTTTAATTTTTAATTTATTATATCATATAGATGCGTGA
>APFE030471509.1:101342-115423 GCA_000404065.3 Pinus taeda
AGTTTAAAAGTCAAAGTTAAAATAAGTAAATATTAGAGAATTCAAGACCTAAAAAAAACTAAAGGGAGAAAACGACTAGGAGGATAGGGCTGGACCCAACAATTACTGATCTTTCGGCCATCTTCTCTATTAAGATTGTTTGGCCTTTTTTCAATCTCAAGGGCTTAAATTTCCGGTGATGAAATTGGGACACTCTAGCAATCACACTAGCTTCTTCGATGGAGACATGATGATTGGAATTTTTTAAATGTAAAAATAAAATAGTAAAATAGAAAATACAGAAAGGGTATGACATTTTCAAGTAAAAAGCCTTAGTATCATATTTGTGGTATAAAAATTATTTTTCTGAGCATTGATATTCAAGAGAAACGAACCATGTTCACAGGTTATGAAGAGAGTCAGGGTCGTGAAAAGAATAAGAGGAAGCCCATGGTTATATAGTAGAAACCAAATGTAATGACTCCATCTCGGGTAAAACAATTTATTTTTTTTTATTTTTATTTTTTTTGCATGATTTACCCTCACCAGCGCACATGACTCATTGACATGACCCTGTTCTTCATTGGAAGTTCTAATGTTTAATTGTGGCACATATTTGTATGCGGCTTAGATTTTTCCCTAGTCCCAACGTAAAAGTCTCGAGGCTCATTTACTTGTCACTTGGGTGACATGCGAATGATGCCCACACGGCAGCAGAACGTCAGGTAATTCTTCCGCTTTCACATGGCATGGATAAGGTGCCATTAATCTAGTTGTTCGTCCTGTACGTGGCTGGCAGATTGAGTCCCATCACCGTGGGTAGTCCCACCATCGTCGATAGTGGAGGTCTCTCCCTGCTATCCAACGGCTATCGTAGACTTCCGGATTTCATCCTATGCCTCAGTCTAGGGTGGTGGAGCTCATTTGGAAGGTTGCTCCTCGCGGAGCCTGCTATGGTCAGCTCAATCCAAGTCGCCCAGAGTGCCGACCTCTCAGTTCTGGTTCACTGCTGGCGATTCTGGGTCCACTGCTCCCTTCAGGTAACCAACTTTGGGGTGAAATGGTTCTATGAGATTTCTTTCTAGGCTAGCATTGCCCTAGTTCCGCGTTAACTATGACCTTGTCCCTCCTTTGCTTGCAGAGTTCGGGTCTCGAGGGTGATAGTCTGTTGCAACTCTTAAGGACGAGTCTGGCACACGACGGCTCCACCCTACTCAGGGAGACTTTCGACTCATTGCAGATGTTTTCCTCTTATAAACTGTCACAGTTTTTCTATTTTACCATACTGACACAATCTTCTTGTTTGTTTCATGCTCTGGTTGTTTGGCTTCAGGTTGGATACCTACTCTAAATTAAGGATAACCTTCCTTGCACAGGGTCCAGGGTTCCATGTATGCACATTTCCTTCGGCCGAGCCCTCGAATGGAAAGTCTTCGTGTATTAATAGATGAAGGTTAGCAAAGGGGTATCCTTTAAATGTGACTCTGTCGAGACGTATGAAAGTTCATGAGGTCGAGCTCAGGTTTTACATGTATAGTTCTATCTCCTTTGTTATAGGAATTTTGGCATTAAGCCATAGTTTTATTTCTTGACCGGCCCTTGGAATTATGGCACAGCTGTACATAATCATGCCACGGAATGCTTCTCTCTTGCTACTGCAATGTAACTAAAATACGCTGGTGTTGAATTCAGATATTGATGTTTGTTCTTTTATTGTTCCTATATTGCATGCTCTTAAGCTATATTTTGTGGTAGTTGAAATGTGAAGTTCTCTTCCTTCGATGTCGGGTTCGACCAGCTGTAGACTTTATAACTGTGATCTATTATCCATCTGTAATGCACAGTTCTGTAAATGCACCTTATATATGGTTTCAGTCTCGAACCCGCGTACTGCCACAGGCATAATAACATTCTGCTAGATTCTTTATTTGGTTCCTTAGGGTTTGTTGCTTAAAATATCTTACTTGAGGGTTTGTAATACCAAGGTATGAGCCCTGGCCACCTAAAGGTTGTTGTCTGGTCTAATCAGGCTCAGATGTTGCTCTTGAATGGTTGTCCCACGGCACTGTAGCTCAACCTTGGCTAAACGCACCGTGGCTCTATCTCGCAGTAGGTCTTTATTTATATCATTCGTAGAAAATATCTTTGGTTCTGAGAACGTCAATTGTTGTTCAATGTTAGGAGTAAGATAGTTTCAAGATTGGATTAATTACTACCCTCCTAGTGTTTCTATGTCATGCACAGTTTTTTTGCTACACTGTTTAACGTAATTATTAATGCGGACAATCTCCTTTCTGTTTGGTTTCCATTGCATGACACTGTTTCAATATATATATCAGTGTACATTCCTTACCACAAAGTTTTCTTTGTATGTATCTACACTTGTGGAAACCCTGCATTGGCTATTGCTAAACCCGTAAACCACTTTTAATTAGATAAAAAACATTGGGATGTTATTATGATTCTATACAAGGAAAACCCTGGTCACAACCCCAATGTATAAACCCTCGGGTTCACTATGACTCTACTTAATGACCTTGAAGAAACTAACTCACAAAAGTTAACTTCCAGTTTAATACAACTATTAATTGAAGTTCTCTATTAAGACTGAATTACAAAAAGAAATTCTTTAGTCCACTGTAAATATTAATGAAATTTCAGGTTAACACTTCGTACCTGATTTTTCCATCCAAAAGTAATTCCAAGAAATAATCACTTCTTCTTTCTGCAGTTAGCCATCCACCCGACCATGAGACTGTCCTTCGAGACCAATCTCCCGCCTGGCTCACTTAAAGACAAGCAGTCTTTGACAATTGGTTGCGCTCTGCGCCCTTACCATCTGGTCCTCACCAGACTTGGAAAGCTCCCTTTCTCCTGCCCTCTGTCAGTGCTCTACTGCACAGTATCCCCCTTTCTTTCCTTTCCTCGGAAGTCACCCACGGTGGAGAGGGAGGCAGTTAAGGTTTGCAACTGTTTCTTTTTATTTGTTTTTAAAAAAAAGAACATAACTTCCCTCCTCAGAGGTTACATAATATCCCGTGACCATGAACTCATTTCCTTTATTTACTCATAATAAAATATCAATGTATACAGCATATAGTACCATCATCCATCAATTTGTTTCTTTTCCTTTTAACTATGGTAAATAAAATATTTACAAAATCCTGGGGATATTACACCAGAATTCCTCCCTTACTATCATATTTGTGGTATAAAAATTATTTTTTTGAGCATTGAGATTCAAGAGAAACGAACCATGTTCACAGGTTATGAAGAGAGTCAGGGTCGTGAAAAAAATAAGAGGAAGCCCATGCTTATATAGTAGAAACCAGAAGTGCTCCTCATATGTTTTTTTTCAACAAAATATACAAAAACATTGAGGGATTCAAAAGCATAGAGACAGTGTGGCCACAAAAGGAATTATCTTGAGAGACAAGCTTCGCCCAAATAGTATTCTGGAGGGTCTTCCTGGATCACTAGGCCGAGCTTGTAGTAGTTTACCTCATCAAGAAGCAGGTCCCTGGTGGAACACGACTAACTTGATGATGTTGGTTGCATTGATTGTTGTGGGAAAGGAGAGACACAGTGGTTGCTAACTTGGTGGTGCTCGTTGTGTAAAAATAATTATTTCACAACTACCACCACCTTGGCTCTTCTTGCCACCGCCTTGGCTCTTCATTTTTCCGGAGGTCAACACTACCTCACCGCCTGCAGAACGAAAGGGCAACACTGCCTTGGAAATGAATATTTTAATTGTTGTAACCGACATTAATTTTGGTATAAATACATATGCTTAGCCGAAGAAGAGAATTCACTCTCGGTTTTGGTTGTTTGGCTTTGTAATCAAGAAATTGTAGCTGCGATTATCTGAATTTATGTATTTATGTTTCTTTCATCTAGTATCAAAGCCAGTTTGGACTTTGTTTGAGAAGCCATTGATGTGCACTTAAAATTTGTTGGCGTGTGAGGTTGAACAGAACTATTGTGAAATTGAACAGAACTGTTGTGTAGTACAGAGCGTTTGTAACTGATGCAGAGCGCTTGTGACTGAAATTGCTAGAGTTGTTTAATGTTGCACTGAATCTGTAATTGTTGTGCAGCCCTGGAATCTAAGAGTGAAGCAGAATCTATTTTGTGAGAATCCATTGCTGAGCGTGGTCTAATAGTGTTGCAACATTCTACTGAAGATTTGTGAGGCCAGTGTGCAGTGTCTGGATGGGGCAACGTGAAGTTTGGAGGAAGATCGAGTAATAGAGGACGAGGCAGCAGAGATCAAAGACGTCTGCGAGATAATTATGATCATCAAGAGAAATCTCAGTGACAATAGAACCTAGCATCGAGGAAGTCAAAGGTATGATATTTATAAAGTTCAATGTTATTATTGTAAAAGATATGGCCATTTTGCTCCTAAGTGTTTAAAGAGGCAGGCAGATGTTGACAAGCAATCTGCACACTTTGAAGACAGTCAAAAACCGATGTTTATGACTTGTAACGTGACTCAAGAATGTTCGAATGATATTTGGTTTTTAGATAGCGGCTGCAGCAATCACATGATTGGAAACAAAGATTCGTTTTCCAATCTAGACACCAGTGTTGAGTCTAAAGTCAAGTTGGGTAATGATATTAATGTATGTGTTAAAGCAAAAGGAATGATTGCTGTTTATATTAGAGATGGTGATAGAAGAACAATTGATGATGTTTGCTATGTGCCTAGCTTGAAATGCAATTTATTGAGCATTGGACAATTGACGGAGAAAAATTATAGAGTGTTCTTCAAGAATAATGAGTGTACTATCATTGACAAATATCCAAGCAGCTGATAGCAAGAGTAGAAATGACAAAGAATAGGATGTTTCCGCTTATAATGAGAAATGAATTGACTCCATCCTTGAATGCTTACAAAACTAAGAATTTCGACGAGTCATGGTTATGGCATTTAAGAAATGGTCATTTATATTTTGGTGTTGGGTTGTGTTATATTCTTTCCACGTAGTTAACAGGGGGTTTAAAGGGCACCCATAACCCCACTTTATGGGGTCCAGGGCATCGCCCCAGAAAATTTTCGTTTTGGACCATATGTTAAGTTGGGTGGACCCACCTATGGTTTTGTGTATGATTTTCGCACATGTTTTTTGGACATGATGGTTTTCGGTCCATGGTATTGGACACGATGGTTTTCGATCCATGGTATTGGATGCTTCGACATGTATAAATATGTATTGTAACATTGAAAGGAACATAATGAAAAATCAAGTTGGTAGTCCTGGTTTTAGGATCTAGGGGAAAATCTCTGTGTATGTGTTTTATGTGTTATGATCTCGCATTGTTTATTTTCTGTGTTTTAGAATTCGTATGCAAGTAATTTCTGTACGGGGTTAAAACCTACATTTGGTGGTCTAGATTTGTTATAGAAGAAACAAATGGTAAAAGGGTTAGCCACTATTCAACAACTGACGAGCTCATGTGAAAGTTGTATACTTGCAAAAAATCATAGACATAAATTTGTTTCTGGAATTCCATACAGGACGAAAGGTCCATTGGAGATTGTTTCACACAGATTTATGTGGACCAATGCAAACACCATCGTTGGCTGGTAATGTTTACTTTTTTACTTTTATTGATGACTATAGTCGAAAAACATGGGTTTATCTTCTGAAACAAAAATCTGAAGCATTTTCTGTATTTAAAAGATATAAAGTTATGGTTGAAAACGAAAGTGGAAATCATATTAAAATTTTGAGATCAGATAGAGGTGGTAAACATATGCTAACAGATTTTATTGAGTTTTGTCAATCACATCGAATCAAGAGGCAGTGTACTGCACGTTATACTCCACAGCAAAATGGAATAACTGAAAGAAAGAATCAAACTATTATGAACATGGCTCGAAGTATGTTGAAGGAGAAGCATCTACCAAATGAATATTGGGGAGAAGCGGTAACTTCTGTTGTTTATATTCTTAACAAAAGTTCGACTAAGAATGTGAAGGATCGAGTTCCCGAGGAAGCATGGAATGGTAAGAGTTGTCATATATCTCATTTCAGAATTTTTGGTTGCGTTGCTTATGCACATGTTCCTAAAGAATTGAGAAAGAAGTTAGATGATAGAAGTGAGAAATGTATATTTAATGGATATAGTGACGAGTCTAAAGCATATAGACTTTATAATCCCATCACCAAGAATATATATTATCAGTAGAGATGTTGAGTTCAAGGAAGAAGAAACTTGGGATGGAAGCATAGATAAATCTGTTGTAGAGACAACTGTATTATCTCATGGATATGATAATGAAGATAAGCAAGAAGCACAGGGTGGACAACCAATTCCATATACACCTGCTCCAAGCACACCAATAAGCCAATCCCCAAGAGTTAGTCCATTACAATTCAGAACACCAAGAAATCATGAACATGGTGAACCATCAAGTTATGGTGGACAAGAAACCATCGGATCAGAGGTAAGTAATGATTCTAATCCTACAATAGCTACATTGAAGAATAGAATTAAAGGTCAGAAGACTAGAAGTTTAAAGGAACTATATGAGCAGAATGATGAAATAGTCGAATCAAATTTTGCATTAATTGCATATGATCCAGTAAATTTTGATGAGGCTGTGAAAAGAAAAGTTTGGATAAAAGCCAAGGATGAAAAAATTGATGCTATAGAAAGAAATAATACTTGGGAACTTGTAAATTTGCCTGAAGGTAAAAATACTATAGGTGTTAAATGGATTTACAAAACTAAAGTGAATGCTAAAGGTGAAATTGAAAATCATAAAGCAAGATTTGTAGCTCAAGGGTTTAGTCAACAACCTTGTATTGATTATAATGAAACTTTTGCACTTGTAGCTAGACTTGACACGGTGAGAATGGTATTAGCTATAGTTGCACAAAATAAATGGAAAATATATCAGATGGACATTAAGTCTGCATTTTTAAATGGTTTTTTAGAAGAAGAGGTTTATGTGAAACAACCTCGTGGATATGAAATTGATGGTCAAGAAAATAAAGTTTACAAATTAAATAAAGCATTATATGGATTGAAACAAACACCCAGAGTATGGTGTAGTAGAATTGATTAATATTTTAACACCAATGGATTCATTAGGAGTCCAAGTGAGCCAACTTTGTATACAAAAGTAAACAAGAATGGTAAAATTTTGATTGTGTGCTTGTATCTTGATGATTTGATTTTCACTGGAGATCTCCAAATAGATGATTTTAAGACAAACATGAAAAGAGAATTTGATATGACTAATTTAGGCCTAATGAAATTTTTCTTGGTATTGAAGTAACTCAATCTAAAGATGGTATTTTCTTTTGTCAATCTAAGTATGCAAAGGATATACTGAAAAGGTTCAGGGTGCAAAATTGTAAGCCAGTTGTAACCCCAATTGCAATTGGTACAAAGCTCAATAAGGATGATCATGGTTCAAATATTGATCCAACCTTGTTTAAACAATTGGTTGGAAGTCTTATGTATTTGACTGCAACAAGACCTGACATAATGTTTGGTGTAAGTTTAATTTCCAGATTCATGGAGTCTCTGAAGAGTACACATTGGCTAGTTGGAAAAATGATTTTAAGATATGTTGTTGGAACAAGAAATTATGGTATCCTATATGATTCTGAATTAAATTTTAAACTAACTGGATATACAAATAGTGATTTTGCAGGCAATATTGATGACAGGAGGAGCACATTTGGGTATGTGTTTAGTTTTGGTTCAGGTGCAGTTTCATGGGCATCAATGAAGCAATCCATTGTGACTCTATCATCAGCTAAAGCAGAGTATGTTGCAACCACAACAGCAACATGCCAAATTGTTTGGATGAGAAGAATTTTGCAAGAGACGTTGCATGAACAGAGAGAACCCACTCATATTTTCTGTGACAACAAATCTACTATTGCATTATCAAGAAATCATGTTTTCCATAAGAAGAGTAAACATATTGATATGAGGTATCATTTCATTCGAGAATTAGTAAGCAATAATGAAATATGTATGAAGTTCTGCAGATCAGAAGACCAGTTTGCAGACATATTTACAAAACCCTTGGGATAAGAACTCTTTGAAACTTAAAGAGAAAACATAGGGGTATGCATGATGTAACGACATTTTGATGTAATAGCAAAGTTTTAATTTTTTTGTGAAATAATTAAGGGGGAGAATGTAAAAATAATTATTTCACGACCGCCACTGCCTTGGCTTTTCTTGCCACCGCCTTGGCTCTTCATTCTTCCAGAGGTCAGCACCGCCTCACTGCCTGCAGAACAAAAGGGCAACACCACCTCGGAAATGAGTATTTTAATTGTTGTAACCAACACTAATTTTGGTGTAAATACATATGCTTAGCCAAGGAAGAGAATTCACTCTCAGTTTTTGGTTGTGTAATTTCTTTGGTTCTGTAATCAAGCAGTTGTAGCTATTTTTATCTGAATTTATGTATTTTTGTTTCTTTCATGTTGCTGCAAGGACCCAAGCTAGTCAATAAGCGAACTCTGAGTGACCGTGAATTTGTCGACCCCTTTGTGAGGGGTTGCAAAGCCTCACGTGAGTTTGAGCTAGAGAGAGCAATGGGGGGTCACCATCGTGTTAATTAACATAGATACTAAGCCTTGGAGTTGCATGCCCAAGAGGTCAACAATTGGACATGTGGTAGTTTTGGCATGGTGCAAGTGAAACTCTATATCCAGTGTGTTGCGCTCCTATAGCACATGGACTTCTTACTAGTCCTTGAAGTGGTGACCAAAGAGATTATGCAGTGCTCATAGATGGTCTCTCATGACCCAAAGCACTTGAGCTTCCGCTTCAAAAACTATTTTATAAGAGCGATGAGAGATGCTATAATCAAAATGCTCGTCACCCTATCCATGCCAGAGTGGGAGGGGAGGCCTTCTCCTTCCCCTACATCATCTCTCGAGTGTCCTTGTTCACTCATAGTGTCTGCACTTAGTTTAGTCTCAATACTCATCACTTAAATTCCATTTCCGTCAACGAGTTGTTGCAGTGATGAAGAGTTAGAGCACCTAGAGTCAACCCTTATACCGTGGTTCATCCCAGTGAGATCGCAAAATGATTGTATCAACTCTTAATGCACTATAAATGTTCAGGAAGGGTGGGATTCCACCACTTCACTCTCTCAAACCCAATATTTTGTAGAAATCTTGTCATTAGTACTACCAAATTCCTACAATGAGAGGCTCATTCTACAGCCAAGTATGATGTGTACAGGTGTTAGTCCCTCATCAAAGTTGAAATTTGTTCATGTCTACCAAAAAAAAAAATTAAAAAATAAATTAAATAATAAAATAAAATAAAAATAAAAAATTAAATAACTATACAAAACATTTAAATAATATCTACTCATAAACAAAAAAAAAAAAAAATACACTTAAGAAATTGGATCCCTCTCTACTTATGTTAAACCCATATTTAAAATGGATCTATACTGCTATATAATCAATTCAAAACTAACTATAATATTCCTTTCAAATAATCTGTTATAAAAAATATGAAATAAATATAGTATCAAATTATATTGGTCATATCTCCATTATCATAAATTTCCATTTTAAATATTTGAAAATACATTTTTTCTAAACCATTTCATCTTTTAGAAATTCAAACATTCAAAACTCTTTTACAAACCATCAAGGCCTCTAACATCATCTCCTATCACTCTCCTAGCATTTTGACATCACCTATCTGAGCATCATCATAACACTGTCACTTATAACAACTATAATATTACTGACTATAAGTTTAATAAATATACAATTATATTCTTAGTCCCAAAGTGTCTGTTGCATATAATATCAATACTTAAAAATACATATCAAACCAAATCAAAATCTCCAAAATTCATAAAAGGATTTATCAAGCCAACCAACCACATTGAGAACGAACCAAAGTAAATCCCACAAAATTCAGATGAACCAGAAGTGAAAATAGAACCATCCATAACGAGCCAAATTGAATGGCAGAACCACTTTTAAGAAAACAGGAGAAAGAGATCTCCAACCAATAAAACCGAAAAGAGAAACAGTTCAAACAGAAAATACTTTCATCCCTATCAAAATCCAGAATCGTTTAACCGTAAAATAGAGAACAACTCAAACATACAATACTTCGTCTTTTAAAGAAATAATATTAAGATATTGTATTCCAATTCTATTTAGAATAATTACATTAAAAAAAATTCAAATTGAAAAAACCATCATACTTTCATTAATAAAAAATAATTAATTTTTTGAGATATAGTTTTTCTTGTCGTTACATCTATGTCCTTCACATTTTGATCCTCAAAATAGGAGAAACTAATGACATCTCCTCTAATTTTACTGACTCTTATCACATTCTTTTCAAAAAAACAAAAACTGTTCAAGAAAATGAAAAAAAGAGATAACAAATGTCTGTTCATACATGTATGTTCATATCAGATTCTGTAGAAAATAGTCACACCCAAACTATTAAATTTGTATACACCCCTTAAGCCGTTGCATCATTTCTTTGTTAGAAAGCCTGTCACTTGGTTCTGCTCTCCATAGACATGTGAATGATGAAGTCTGTAAAGTCTTCATCAAGGTTTTGACACGTTGCATCCAGTATATAAGGGAAAGCAACCCAAAATTAGATTTCGTCCCTACTTAATCAATATGACCTTGGAGTCGCAATAGACAACTAAAACCTCAATAGCAAACCACTTTGCACATAGTAATACCCGAAAGAAAAATAAACTCAGCGTACTGTTAGTCCCTACTCCACTGTACCAACTGAAAAAAAGCAACAACCTGAATTGGGAAATTTATCCCTAACGAAAAGAAAAACTTGTCCCTCATAGTATGAATGGACAAAATAAGAAGCAGCGCTAGTAGTTGGTGATAGCAAATGACAAAGCAGTACCTTACCGATAGAAAAACAGAGGTCCGTCGACAAAAACATAAAAATTACTGACACATCCCATTCTTCGGCAAGATGAAGAAACCCCATTTTATGCTCAGCTATCAGCAGTATCCCAATCTGAGAACCCTCCTGGAAAGCTCATCATAAAATACATTCATCGTATTCTGAATATCTACCATATGAAATTGTGACAACAGAGCCCTTCCCTGTGCACTGGTACCAGGTCATACCAAAACACATCCATCGTAGGTTGAATTCTTTATGAAACTGTGACAACAGAACCCTTCCCTGTGGAGTGGTAACATGAAGTTCCGCGGCCTCTTTTGCAGTGTTCCCCCAAACCACTCCACATTGAGTTTGGAGTGACCAAAAACCATCATCCCATGCAGCTTCCTCTCCAAGGCAATCCCCAAAAGATACACAGCTTTTAACTCAGCCATATTAATTACCCATGCAACATTACATTGAAAAGTGAATCAATGAAATTCATAAATGACACACACTAAACTCTGCAACAGGTACCAGAGCCCTCCCACAGAAAAAACTACCAACTCCTGAACTTACTTTCAAGGGAAGTTTTCAGGTTGACATCCTGCCATTGGATTGCATCCCACCAATCCCTCTCGCCTCTTATTTCCTCCAAATATTTTAACTTATCCCATCCCGATGGCAATGTCTTCAGTTTCTCACATTTATTTACTGTGAAAGACTTGAGCATGGGTAACGTTCCGTCTCCCAACCCTCCACTTGAACTTGTTGCTCCCTGCAGACAATCAAACGACTTTAAGTTCTTAAGACTCAACTTCTCCAGCATTGTAAAACAGCTTCGCCTTCCGAGCTCCATTTCCTTCAACGTATCACAATCTTCTATCGACAGCCCTCTCAAACCTGGCAATTCAAGCAACTCCAGGGGTAGCTCTTTCAACCGCTTACAACTCTTAAGCAGAAGGTATGCGAGCTTTCGGAAATCTCTAATCCAATTAGGCAGTAGCTCCAAATCGCAACGACATAGGCACAAAAGTTCCAGATGATCTTTCATCTCCTTCATATCCTGTGGAAGTTGATCTTGATTTGCACGATTGAAATCCAGCCACAGATTTCTCATCATCGACCAATTTCCAATAACCCCCTCCTTAACCGGGGATTTTACTTCTACTGCGAAATTCCTGAGGCTGCTCAAACTTTGCAGGTCCTTTAAACAAGCATAGCTTCTTTCTGCACTTGCGCCGGGCACCTCCTCGAATTCCAATGGAATGCTCATTTTCATCCTCAATCTCTCCAGTGAAACCAATTCCGAAATTCCACGCGGAAGAAAGCTCAACTTTTTGCATCCCCATATGTCGAGGGACCTCAGAGATTTGAGTTCAGTTATCCTATTTGGAAGACACTGGAGCTGCGAGCAGAAACCAACGTTCAAGAATTGAAGCCTTTTCAGGTCGCCAATGGATTCAGGCAATTCCCGGATATCTGTTCTGTAGAGTTGGAGAGAGGCAAGTTGTTTCAGATCTCCAATTGATGATGGTAAAGACGTTATGTGAGTGTCACTAAGATCCAGCACCCTCAGCGAGGGCATTCCCTGCAGGAAGCTACCCGGAACAGCAATAATCACAGGGTTCACCCTTAACGTGAGAACTAATTCCAGTACACACAGCTTTATTCCGAGTTGTGAGAATAATTTTTGAACCTCTTTCACTCGAGGACGCTCCTAATTTTTGAAGATCAAGACTCTTCCACATATCATCTAATATAAGAAGGAATTTTTTCTCCTTTAAATAAGAGCACAATATATTTTTTCGCCCTTCAAAATTGGATTTCTCTGGAAAATTTTTTAATTTTAATCTATCTGCGACGCAACTTTGTAAATCTGCGTCAGTGTAGTCTTTGGAGACTGTTACCCAAATGATGAGATCAAATAAGTTGCTTACCTTCTGGCTGTTGTTGATGGTCTGAACAAGCGACGTCTTGCCAACGCCACCCATGCCATAGACGCCTATAGTTCGGATCTCGCTGCTATCTTGGGTTAGCCACGTCTCAATCCTCGACTGTGCAGATCGTATTGCGTCTCCAGTGAAACCAGATTTGGGGATTTCAATGGGCATCTGGGTGGGCGGAGCAGAGTCCACGTATTCTCCACCTGGAGGAAAATTGGACCGCTCTAACTCAAGTTTAGCAACATTCTGTTCCCAATCTCTGATATCTTTGCTGATCCTGTACCGGCAGACGATGTTAGGGCAGCAAAATAGGCAATCCTTGCTTTGCTGGTACTTGTCCTTAATAGATTGCGAAGCTCTTATACCCTCCTCCGCCTCATCCAGCCAAATCTTCACTATTTGTTTAGGGTTTCCTTGTTCTTGACTGAGCCTCTTCTTTATGTCATCTATTCCACCGCTCAGATGTGGAACTTTAGCTTCCATGTCCCTGACAGCCTGATGCACAGAAACGACCGTTTTCACCTCTTTAACAATTTTGATAAAAATGCTGCTCGCAACATTGGCTGCAGCTCCTGTACCAATCGCCTCGCCAGCCATTTTGCTTCGCAGAAAGCCTGCAGTCTGCCGAACCAAAATAAAGAAACTACTCGTGTCTCAGACGGAAGAGTACAAACCCTCTTAAAGCTATTATAATCACCAGCGAAAATAGCAGCAGGTTTCGCTCAATTTGGGTAGGGCTGCGAACATTTACACTGTTATGGAATGGGCTAGCCTCCGACCATGATAATTAATATGATGCTGTTCCGACAGTGATCCGACCATCATTCGTACGGCTACCAATAAATCCCATGCCATCGGCCCATAAATGAACGGCAGTTGTATGTGCCCGGCAAATCCTATTTCCAATTCTACTGCAATATAAATGCTTCTAACATGCAAGGGGAATAAGGGTTGCCTTGCTGCTAACATGCCAAAGTCAATTTTGAGAGAAATATAAATGCAAGGCAACCCTTATTTCCCTGGCATGTCAGACTGCATTTATATTGCAGTAGAGTTGGAAATAGGAATCGCCGTATGTGCCCACCGTTTTTCGGCTTAAGCAAAATCGAACGGTAGGCATATACGGCCTTGCGGCGTCATTCATTTATAGCCCGATGGCATGAGATTTATTGATAGCCTCATTCGTACTCAACAGCTGGAAAGCACTTCGAATTTAGAGGGTGTAACCACAAGTAGCTACATGAAATATTATAATTAAATTTATTT